>PVIU01016325.1:0-17156 GCA_004026605.1 Ondatra zibethicus
TATCTCTTCTGCATGTATTAACTTTTTGAGAACCGAGTCTTTTTGAATGCACTCCTTCCTAGGCCAGGAGGGATGGGGGTGGGCCTTGGACTTCCAACAGGGCAGGGCACCATGCCCTCTTTCAAGGAAGAAGGGGGAGGGAGGAGGGGTGGGGGGTAGTGGGAGGGGATCGGGAGAAGGGGAAGAAAGGAAAAAAAATTTTATTTCTTTAATTATGTTCTTGAATGGAAAAAATAAAACAAAACAATGTATGGAAAAAATAAATAAAAAAGAAAAAAAAACTTCCTGGTGTTGAACAACTGTCTGGCTCTAAGTACAGATACTCCATGTTAATCAATCCTTGTGTATTAACTGCAACAGCATATTGTTGTACTTCAGTACTCAGTACTCAGGAAGTACCCATCACAAATCTTTGGTAAAATATTTAGGTACTGAAAATTTTGTCTGAACTTTAGTCAACCTCACACACCTATTTAAGTATAATTACCAATATTGTCAATTTAACCATATTTACTTGTCTGATGGATTCAAAATTGCCTTATTATGGTAATGGGATTTATAATAAAGATTTCAATATCATTCATTTATTTTATCCATGATACTGATAAACTAATTTAATTCAATAAATATTTTCTCTGTTATGACAGAGGTATGACAAAGTTCTTGGTCACTTTGAGATAGAAATTTAAATTATGCCTACTTCCTCCACTAAACTAAAGATGGGAGACTCTAGACAAATGTGATTAGGTGTATATAACTAAATATAACATATAGTAAATAAAACCCCTTGGTGAAGACTTCAACTTAGGGTTAACTGATCAATTAAATGGTTTTATAATTGCTTGTTCTATGATATTGCCTTTTCTCAGAATTTTTGTTTTCCTTTGAAGATTTAAACACACACCTACATACATACAGTGCCTTTAGAGGAGAGAAAGAGCATCAGATCACCTTGAACTCAAGTTACAACTCGTTGCAAGAGTACAGACATGGGTGCTAGTAACAAAACTCTGATTCTCTGGAAGAGCAGTAAGCGTTCTTAACCACTGAGTCACTTCTCCAGGGCCATCTTTTACCTAAAATATCAAAAAAAATTTTTTTTTGCTTTTTCAGGTTAGAATTGTATAACGAAATATGTAGCCCTTTAATTTTATCATTTGAATACTTATTGATTAGTATCTGTCATGCTTTATAATTCATTTGAAGGCAAGAAAGAAAAGACAGACATAATCAGGAAGAGAATTTTAATGAAAATGCAGGGAATTTTAAAAATAAATACCATTTTACTGACAGTAATAGACCATTTCTGGAAGCTACAGAGTTTAGAGACAAGTTTAAAAACTACAGCACAGTCTTTTCTATTTAAAAATAATGTTTGTGAATCATTGAAGGAAATAGTCTAGGAGAAGGGAAGTAGGGGAATTAAAGAAGAAGAAAACATAATTAATGATCACATGGTTGTGATTAGAATGAGTAATGATTCATTAGTACCTCAACAAGTGTTTGTTGACTGTATGTTTAATTAATGCTGAACTGTGTTTTTTTCAACCTATTCTATGTACATGTTAATCTATATTGGAAGCAAAGGGTTCCTATTACTTAGAAAATAATTGCCTTTAATTGCAGCATGGTAGGCAACATATTTCACACCAATCTATTTGGTTGCTTCATTTCTTCAGTGTGATTTATTTCAATTTCAAAAGATAAAGTAAATAATAAACATGCATATACACATGAGAACACACACTAACATACAAACCACTAAATAGTATCTATCAAAATGAAGAAACTTCAAATGCTATCAGTGTGACCTCGATTTTTTCCCTGTTATTTTTAAGACACTTTTTTTTAGTTTTCCAAACAGCCTAAAACATGGAAATCATGATACAAACATATAGATAGAAAAATAAATTTTAGTTGTTCCTTTTACCCCTCTGTATGTGATTAAATACTGAAGTGTTAGAGATGCTAACGGTTGAAAAGAAGGGAAGCAAATGAAAGACCTGATTGTAATAAATGAAAAGAATATAACTATTTTCCTTCTAAGGGCTCTACATGTGTGTTTCTCTTTTTATCTAGCATCTCTGTGATTGTGGATTATAGCTTGTTTATCCTTTGCTTTACATCTAATATTCACTTATGAGTAAATACACACCGTTTGTTTTATGGGTATGAGTTGCCTCACTCAGGATGGCTTTTTCTAGTTCCATCCATTTGCCTGCAGATTTCAATGTCATTGTTTTTCTTGCAACTGAGTAATACTCCATGGCTTAACTGTACCACATTTTCATTATCAATTCTTTGATGGTTATTTCCAGGTTCTGGCTTTTACAAATAATGCTGCTATGAACATAACTGAGTCAATGTCCTTGTGGTATGATTGTGCATCCTTTGGGTAAATGCCAAGGAGTGTTGATGCTGAGTCTTGAGGTAGATTGAGTCCCAACTTTCTGAAAAACTGCCATATTGATTTTGAAAGTTGATGAACAATAAAATACAGGCAAACCAAACCAAGACCTCATCAAAAAAAAAAATCCTCCATCCTCCACCATGATCAAGTATACTTTATCCCAGAGTTGCAGGAATAATACAAAATACAAAAATCTTTAAATGTAACCCACCATATAAATAAACTGAAAAAAAGCACCTGACCATTTTATTACATGCTGTAAAAGCCTTTGACAAAATCCGACACCCATTCATTATAAAGCTATGGAGAGATCAAGGATACAAGGAACATACCTAAATAAAACATAATAAAGGAAATATACTGCAAGCCAATAGCCAACATCAAAGTTAATGGAGAGGAACTCAAAGTGATCTGACTAAAATCAGGACCATGACAAGGCTATCCACTCCATATAGAACTCAAAGTTCTAGCTTTAGCAAAATCGACAACAAACACAGATCAAGATGACCCAAATTGGAAGGGAAGGAGTTGAACTTTCACTATTTGCAGATGATACAATAGTATACATAAAGTGACCCCTTGTCCAGGCAACTCCTACACTGATAAACATCTTCAGTAAGGTTACAAGATTTAAAAAAAGCAAGAAAGAAAAAATCAGTAGCCTTCCTATATACAAATGATAAATGAATTGAGAAATAAATCAGAGAAACATCATCCTTTACAATAGCTACAAATATCATAAAATATCTTGGGATAACCTTAACCAAACACATGAAAGACCTGTACAACAAGAACTTTAAATCTTTCAAGAAAGAAATTAAAGGAGATACCAGAAAATGGAGAAATCTCCCATGATCTTGAATAGGTAAAATTAAAATACTAAAAATGGCAAACTTACTGAAAGCAATCTACATATTTGATGTAATCCCCAGCAAACGCCAACACAATTCTTCATAGACCTTAAAAGAGCAATACTCAACTTCATATGGAAAAACAAAAAATCCCATGATAACCAAAACAAGCCTGTACAATAAAGGAACTTCTGGAGGCATTACCATCCCTGACTTCAAGCTCTACTATAGAGCTATAGTAATAAAAACAGCTTAGTATTGGCATAAAAACTTACACATGGATCAATGGAATCGATTTGAAGACCATGATATATTAACCCACATACCCATAAACACATGATTTTTTGACAAAGAAGCCAAAATTATATAATGAAAAAAAGAAAGCATCTTTAACAAAAGGTACTGACATAACTAAATGTTGATATAAAAGAAGAATGCAATTAGATCCATATCTATCCCCATGCACAAAACTTAAGTCCAAGTGGATCAAACACCTCAACATAAATCCCGTTACACTGAACCTGATAGGAGAGAAAGTGGGAAGTAATGCTGAATGTGTTGACATGGGAGACCACTTCCTAAATATAACACTAGTAGCACAGACTCTAAGCACAACAATTAACAAATGAGACCTTCTGAAACTGAAAAGCTTCTGTAAGGCAAAATATGCTGTCAATAACACCAAACAACAGTCTAAAGAATGGGGAAAGAGCTTCACGAACTCCACATCTGGCAGAAGACTGATCTCCAAAATATATAAAAAATTCAAGAAACTAGGTACCAAAATACCAATAATACAATTAAAAAATTGGTACAGATGTAAACAGAGAATTCTCAACAGAAGAAACCCAAATGCCCAAAAGACATTTAAGGAATTGCTCATATCCTTAGCCATCAGGGAAATTCAAATCAAAAAGACTCTGAGATTCCATCTTACACCTATTAGAATGCCTAAGATAAAAAATCATCAATGACAGCTTGTGCTGGAGAAGATGTAGAGTAAGAGGAAAACTCCTCTATTGTTGGTGGGAGTGCAAACTTGTTAAGCCCACATTCTGAATAAAGCTATGCAAAACTTTAGGTAGTTGGTGATGTGAAACTAAATAGTAGGTACATTGATCTACTGGATTCACAGGGTACCTTTTAAAATATTTTATCACATTTATTTATCGTGTGTGTGTTTGTGTGTGTGTACACACATGCACACACATGTAGGATCTGTGTCAGAGGGCACATGTTGAAGTAAGAAGACAGCTTTCAAGAGTCAGTTTCCCCTTTCCCCACCGTGTCCACCATGTCAAACTCAGGTCATCAGGCCTGGCTGCAGACATTCTCTATCCACCCGCTCTCAAGGCACCTTTGCCCGGAGCCTGTCTGTCATCACACTGAAGTAAGTATAGCTGGTGATGACAGTGCCACGATGACATATTTAACCGAGGAGGGTTTGGCTGTGATCCACTCTTTCCCCATCTTCAGGTGTGTGACCGAGACAGCCCCCAGTTGCAGACTGCTGGATTTAACTTTTCCAAAGCTGTTCCTGCTACTTTAGAGATACTCCTTTGTTTAATTTGATTTTTTTTATTTTTGGCTTTTTGAGACAGGGTTTTTATGTGTAGTAGCCCTAGATGTCCTGAGAACTAGCTCTTGTAGATCAGGTTGGCCTTGAATTCACAGAAATCCACCGACCTCTGCCTCCCTAGGGCTGGGATTAAAGACATGTGCCACCACCACCGGTTTATTTTTAATATTTTTAATTAAAATAATACTACGACATGTTCTCTTCCCCCTTTTCTCACCCATCTTCTTGTTACTGTCTATGACAGCACCCCTCTCATGCCTTTTTCTTCAACTTGATAGCCTCTTTTTCTTTGATTTTACACACACATACACACACACACACACACACATATAGCCCACACACATAAATGTAAACAGACCCTGATCAATCAGCAGGTTAACATGCAAGGAAGAATATTTCATTGGATCGCATCCCCTAAATAAAGAATGATTAAGTAACTATTGACTGATGGAAGGGTACACTAGTCTCTCCCAGAGATGATTCCAGTTATATTGGTCTTCCAATGCAAGTTAGCCTTGAAACCATAAGCCCAAAACAACAAAAAATGTATCCTGAAATACTGCTTGAAGCTAGGAAATAGATTCCTGCAATCCACAGAGACAAAAGCAAATGCAATCTCAATTAGGAAGAAGACAAGAAACAACACTTAAAGACTTCAGAGATTGAAATGATTCCCACCCCTCTGGTAAAGAGACTAATGAACAGTGAAATGACCACTTGTGAGCAACAGATGGAAAACAAGGCAGGGAAAAAGAGACATCTGACAGAGTCCATCACCCAAGTAATCAGTCCCAAGTAACTCACAAGTGAGGCCTGTGCTTCGCTTCTTACCTCATTGCCTGAACATTTAGCAAAACTCATTGATGATACCCCTATCACCCTCATGAGGTGTCTTCTATCAAAACAAATGTTCTTCCTTAATGATCCAACACTAAGTAAGGGAAGAGCAGCAAAGGAGGCTTTTTCCAGTTGTCAATCATTGCTGATTTCACCAGCCTGCCAGGCTTTCTCTGCCTCCTGCCTTCTGAATCCATCCCACCCTGCTTGCTTCTGTTCCTTATGCTTCTACCCCACTACCTTTCCCTAGATCATTTTTTCTTTGGGCATTAAGATCCCAGTCGTCTTTGGTACTGAATATGTTAGCTAGAAGAAAATCTCAAAAGCAAATTCTTTATTTTAAAAAAGAAATCTGAGCTTTTTCTTCAGACACAGTGCCTTGCAAAGTTGTCATTACAATTCCCAATCTCCTGTGACACAAATGCACATTTTTTTCTCAGTCCTAACAGCTCTACTACAAGGATAAGGAAATACTGTATCCTGTTTATGCTCAGAATGTTCTATGTCTTTTATATGCATAATTGTTTATGTTAAAGTAGAAATAGCAAAAAAACAGCACAATCCAGGGAATATACAGCCAGTGTGGACACTTAGGCAAATTAAATGACTTGTTTTAGCTTTAATTCCAATGATTATGACATTTGAATAGATTCTTTTAAATATCTACATTCTAAACTAAGTTATGGAAGCAAAGGAAGAATACACTCAGGCTTAACAGAAGTATTTTAATGATCTGTCTCACTGAAAAGGAGAGTTGTATTAAGAAACCTAAATAGGTGTGCAGCATTTCATGTCAGATTCCCATTTATTCAGAGCTTTAAAATATTTTTGACTTCTCATGATGGGACTGAAACTGAAAAGATTACAAAACACTCCTAAAACTTTAAGTTCCAATGATCCTTTCCTTTATGTATGACATGTCTTCTGCTGACACATTGGGGTAACAAGTCATCTGCCTTCCCTACTAAATCACTTTATTCTAAACATTCTATTTAGTTTGCGACCATTCAAATGCCACTGTGTTCTCTGTTAAAGAGAATATTACTGTATTAGTTTGCTTTCTGTTGCAGCGACAACCACCATATCCAAAAGCAACTTGGGGAGGAAAGGGTTTATTTCATCTTTTTAAATTGACATATTTTCCTTTATTTTACATACCCACCAGTTTCCCTTACCTTCTCTACTCCTGTTTCCTTCCCCACCTCCCATCTACTTCCTTCTGCATCTACCCACTCCTCCTTTTCCATTCATAAAGGGCAAACCTCCCTTCAACATAGCATGGCACATCAAGTTGAGGAAGGATTCAGCTCCTCCAAAGGCATAAAGGCTGGGCTAGGTATTCCAGCATGGGGAACAGGTTCTGAAAAGCAAGCTAAGGATGAGGGACAGGTACTGATCTCACTGCTTAGGAACCTTACAAACAGACCTAACTACACAACCGTCATACACATGCAAAGGGCCTAGGTAGGGATCATATAGGCTCCCTAAATGTTGGTCCAGAGTCTATGTGCTCCCACAAGCTCAAGTCAACTGTCTCTGTGGGTTTCTCTGTCATGACCTTGACTCCCGTTTCTACTACAATCCCTCCTTCCTTTCTTTAGGAGGACTCCTGGAGCTTGCCCAGTGCTAGGCTGTGGACCTCTGCATCTCCTTCCATCAGTTATTGAATAAATGCTCTGTGATGACAATTAAGGTAGTCACCAAACTGATTACAGTAGATGGATTGTTCCGGCACCCTCTGAACTATTTCTAGGTGTCTTAGCTGGGGCCACCCTTGTGGATACCTGGGAACTTCCCTGGAGCAAGGTTTCTCCTTAGCCCTCTGTCCCACCCCTCGAACATCCCCTGTACCCAGTCTGCCCAACCTGCTCCCTCACGTTCTGATCCCACCCACCCCTGACTCCCTGTCCCCAGTTTACCCAGGAGATCTCTTCTATTTCCCCTTCTCAGGGGAAATCCATAAATCCTTCTTTGGGCCCTCTTTGTTATCAAACCTATCTGGGGCTGTCAATAGTAGGTTGGTTATCCAGTACTTTACACCTAAAATCCACTTATGAATGAGTACGTGCCATATTTGTCTTTCTAGGTCTGGGCTGTCTTTTTGTTTTTCTCCATCCATTTGACTGAACGTTACATAAGGTCATTGGTTTTTTTTTTTGTTTTTTTTTTTTTTTTTTTTTTTTTTTTTTTTTTTTTTTTTTTTTGCTGAATAATATACCATTGTATAAATGTATCACATTTTTCTTACCTATTCTTCAATTGAGGGACATCTAGGTTCTTTCCAGGTTATGGCTATTATGAATAATGCTGCTAGGAACATTATTGAGCAAGTGTCCTTGTGCTATGATTGAACATATTCTGAGTGTATGCCCAAGATTGTTATTACTGGGTCTAGAGGTAGACTGGGTCCCAGTTTACTGAGAAAATGCTATATTTATTTCCAAAGTTACTGTACCAGTTTGCACTCCCACCTGCAGTGGAGAAGTGTTCCTCTTACTCCACAAACTCTCCAACATAAGCTGTCCTCAGTGTTTTAGATCTTAGCCATTCCGACAGGTGCAATATGGTATCTCAGAGTTGTTTTGATTTGCATTTCCCTGATGACTAAAGATGTTGAACATTTCTTTCAATGTATTTCTGCCATTTGAGATTATTCTGATGAGAACTGTCTGTTTAGATCTGTACCTCATCTTTTAATTGGATTATTTGTCATTTTGACATCTAGTTTCTTGAGTTCTTTATGTATCTGTCCAATGTGGAGTTGATGAAGATCTCTTCCCATTCTGTAGGCTGCCATTTTGTACTCTTGGCAGTGTTCTTTGCATTACAGAAGCTGTTCAGCTTCAGGAGGTCCCATTTATTAATTTTTGCTCTCAGTGTCTGTGCTACTGGTGTTATATTCATGAATTGATCTCCTGTGCCATTGCATTCAAGGCTTATTTTCACTTCTCTTCTGTCAGGTTCAATGTCAAAGACCAGCCTCAACAAAATTCATGTGTTTTAGGCTAGAAACATGCAGATTAGAATAATTAAGCAAAAGGGACAGAGAGAGGAGAAAAATAAGAGACAGAAGATCTAGAAGACACAAGCAGGACAGCTACTGATTTTTTTTTTTGCTGTTCTTGTTAATCTCGTATCCACATTACTGAAGGTGTTTATCAACTATAGGGGTTTCCTAGTACAATTTTTAGGGTCATTTATGCTAATAAAATCATATCATCTGAAAATAGCAAACTTTTGACTTATTTCTTTCCAGTTTGCATCCCTTGATCGCCTTTTGTTTTATTGCTCTAGTTAGAACTTCAAGTACTGTATTGAAAAGATATGGAGAGAGTGAACAGCTTTGTCTTGTTCCTGATTTTAGTGGAATTGCTTTGAGTTTCTCTACATTTAATTTGATGTTGACTGTTGGCTTGCTATAAATTGCTTTTATTATGTTCAGGTATGTTACTTGCTAGACTTTTTATCATGAAGGGTGTTGAATTATGTCAAAGGCTTTATCATCATGTAATGAGATAACCATGTGTTTTTCTTTTTCTTTCAGGTTTTTACATGGTGGATCACAGATTTTTGTACACTGAACCATCCCTGCATCTCTTGGATGAAGCCTACTTGAATGAACTTTTTTATGTTTTCTTAGATTCATTTTAGCATTATTTTATTGAGTGTTTTGTATCAATGATCATGAAGGAAATAGATCTCTCTTCTCTTTCTTTGTTGCATCTTTGTATGGTTTGTGTATCAAGGTTAAGAGTAGCCCCATAAAAAGAGTTTGGAGAGTTCCTTCTGTTTCTATTGTGTGTAACAATTTGAAGAATGTTGGTATAAGCTCTCCTTTGAAATTCCAGTAGAATTCAGCACTGAAACCATCTATCCCTGGGCTTTTTGTTATTTCGTTGGGAGACTTTTAATGATTGTTTCTAATTACTTAGGGGTTTTCCATCTATTTAAATTGTATATTTTGTCTCGATTGAATTTTGGTATGTGGTACCTATCACAAAATTTGTCCATTTCAATTTTTCAATTTTAATGGAGATCAGGTTTTTGAAATATGACTAATGATTCTATAAATTTCCTCAGAGTCTGTTTTTCTCTACTGATTTTGTTAATTGGATATTCTCTCCCTGTGCTTGGTTAGTTTGGATAAGGGTTTGTCTAGCGTGTTGAATTTCTCAAGGCATCAGCACTGTTTCATTGATTCTTTGTATTGTATTCTATGTTTCTACTTTATTGATTTCAGACCTGAGTTTGATTAATACATGTCATCTATTCCTCCTAGGTGAATTTACTACTTTTTCTTCTAGAGCTTTCAGGTGTGCTGTTAGGTCCCTAGTGTAAGACTTCTCTAAAATTCTTTATGTAGGCATTTAGTGTTGTAAACTTTTGTCTTAGAACTCAATGATTTCATAATGTTCCATAAGTTTGGATATGTTTTGCATTCATTTTCTAGGAAATCTTTAATTTCTTTCTTATTTTCTCCTTGATCCAGTGGTAATTTAGTTTAGAGCTGTTCCATTTTCATGAATTTGTAGGCTTTCTGTAGTTTGTGTTGTTTTTAAATTCTAATTTTAACCCATAGTGATCTGACAAGATACAGGGGTATATTCCAACTTTTTTGTATCTATTAAGATTGGCTTTGTGACCAAGTATGTGATTAATTTTACAGAAAGTTCCCATAAGGTGCTTAGAAGAATGTATATTCTTCTGTGTTTGGGTGAAATGTTCTATTAATACCTGTTGTGTCCATCTGTGACATAATATCTCTTAGTTCCTTTATTTCTCCATTAAGTTCCTATCTGTCAGACCTGTCCAGGGGTGAGAATGGAGTGATGAAATCTCCCACTATTAGAATGTGGGTGTAAGAGATAGCCAATAAGAAGATAGAGTTAATGAGCCAAACAGTGATTTAATTAATACAGTTTTTATTCATTAATAATCATCACAGCACACAGAGGGAACTCCAACATCATACGGGGTTTGATGTGTGATTTAAGCTTTGTAAAGATTCTTTTACAAATGTGGAAAAAAATGTGGGTGCCCTTGTATTTGGGGCACAGCTGTTCAGAATTGAGACTTCATCTTCATGGGTTTTTTTTTTCCTGTGATCAATATGTAATGCCCTTGTCCATCTCTTTTCATTAATTTTAGTTTAAAGTCTGCTTTGTTGGATATTACAATAAGGACATCAACTTGTTTCTTAGGTCAATTTGATTGGAAATATTTTCCCAACTCTTTACTCTGGGGTAATGCCTGTCTTTAAAGTTGAGGTGTGTTTCTTGTATGCAGCAGAAGGATGAATCCTGTTTTCATATCCATTCTGTTAGCATATATCTTTTTATAGGAAAATTGGGTCCTTGATATTAAGGGATATTAATGACCAGTGGTTGTTAATTACTGTTACTTTTGGTTTTGTTGGTTGTGTTGTTAGTATGTGTGTTTCCCTTCTTTGTGTTTTGCTGCTATGAGATTACCTATTGCCTGTATTTTTGTGGGTACAACTAATTTCCTTAGGTTGGGTTTTTTCTTCTAGTACTTCCTGTAGGGCTGAAATTATGGATAGGTATTAATTAAATCTGTTTATTCGTGGAATATCTTGTTTTCTCTGTCTATGGCCATTGGAAATATTGTTGATTATATTATCTATTGAGTTCAGAGAGCCTCAACTCTGTTAAACTTATTTTAAAACTAACCTCTTAATCTAACTTCCAGAATATCAATGTCCTATACTTAATTTTAGCTCCATGCAAAAACAAATATATTGCTGGATATAGTAGTCCTGGCTGGCATCCGTGGTCTCTTATTGTTTGCAAACCATCTGTCTAGTACCTTCTGGCTTTTAGAGTTCACATTGAGAAGTCGGGTGTAATTCTGCCTTTATATGTTACTTGACCTTTTTCCTTTGCAACTCTCAATACTCTTCATTATTCTGTATGTTTAGTCTTTTTATTATTGTGTGGCATGGGGGCTATTTTTTCTGGTCCAGTTTATTTGGTGTTCTGTAAGCTTCTTGTACCTTCATAGTCATCCCTACGTGAATTGGGAAAGTTTTCATCTTTGATTTTGTTGAATATATTTTCTGCACCTTTGAACTGGAATTTTTTTCCTTCTTCTATCCCTATTATTCTTAGGTTTGGTCTTTTTATGGTATACCAGATTTCTTGGATGTTTTGTGTTAAGCATTTTTTGGATTTAACATTTAGCTTGATCAATGAATCTCTTTCCCCAATCATATCTTCAGCTCCTGAGATTCTCTCTCCATCTCTTCCATTTGTAGTTTGTTTCATCTCATACCTTAGAATCCATCATGCACAGAAGTCAGGGCAAAAACTGAAGACAGGAAATGGAGGCAAGAACTGCAGTAGAAGGTAAAGCTCCCCATAACTTGTTTAGTTTCCTTTCTAATAAAGCCCATGTCACTTGCCATGGAATAACAGCACCCACAGTGAGATAGACCCTCCCAGATCAATTCTAACAGATCAATTCTAGTCAAGAAAATACTCCCACAGAAATGTCTGAAAGCCAATCTGATAAAAACAATTCCTCGATTGATGGTCATTTTTATCTGGTGACTCTAGTTCATGTCATGTAGTAAGGAGGGAGCGGTGGGCTGCCCCTTGTTTGTCCCAGCCCCATAGTAGGGAGGAGTGGGCCTTTTGTAGCATCCCACCCGGCTCCCAGCTGCCCAGCTAGCTTATACCCGAAATAACCACACCAAAATTATATTAATTAAATACTGCCTGACCCATTATATTTAGCCGCTTCTTGGCTGACTCTCACATCTTGCTTTAACCCATATCTAGTAATCTGTGTATCACCATGGGGTCATGGCTTACTGGGAAAATTCTAACCTGTGTCCATCTCAGGCCGGAGATTCATGGCGTCTCCCACATTTCTCTTCTTCCCAGCATTCTGTTATATCTACTATGCCCACCTAAGGGCTGCTCTATCAAAAGGCCAAGGCAGTCTTTTTATTAACCAATGAAAGCAACCCAATTACAGAAGGACCTCCTACACCAATGTCAGGGTGGAAAAAACTAACCATCACAGTGTCTGTATTCCATCTTTAAGTTATGAATCCAGACATTCAAGGTATTTGCTTTTGTTCTTGAGTAAAGAGAGAATGGAAAGCTAATATTAATTACTTTATTTATTATTTATTGTAGAATTCAGATTGAACCAAAAATTTGGCACATGCTAAGTAAATGCTCTAGCCCTGATTTATATTCTGGGCCTTTTAAAAAAATTATTATTTGAAGCAGAATTATGTCACATTTCTCATGCTGACCTTTAACTTTCTCTCTTTTTACTCTGTCTTCATAGGGAGAGTCATCATTTAAACCTCTGAAATGTAGTTGAAATTTAGCAAATGTAAGTGTAAAAGTATAACAAGGCAGTGTAGCGTAGAATGTAAAGAAAATAGTGGTAGCCAGTTCATCTCTCCACCTATCAACTCTTCTATTTATTCAGTTGTTCATATCTATTAGTACTGAAGTTTCTCAAGTGCATTCTAATAAAATGTCACATGTTTCCTGCTAAGTCCAGTCTTTCTAAATGTCCCTCACATAGTCTTGGCATTATTGATTGGATTTTTATCCTCTAAGTATTTACGTATGTATTCTGTATTTGTGAACCACCAAAAACTTTGTAGCATACATCAACATAAGTATTTTCTCCTACAACTCTGAAAGCTATGTATCACAAGTCAAAATATTTGTGCTCTTCTCTTTCACAAGTGTTGTGTGAGGGTTTTCTGTCCTGCCCAGTTCCCTCAGTCATTATGTCCCAAAGAAATCACACAGAGTTCTACATTAGTTATAAACTGATTGGCCTAGTAGCTCAGACTTCTTATTAACTCTTATAACTTATATTAGCCCATTATTCTTGTCTATGTTAGCTATGTGGCTTGGTACCTTATTCAGCAAGGCAGTCACATCTTGCTTCTTCTGTGGCTGGGTCATGACTGCAGACTCGGACCTCCTCCTTCCCAGAATTCTCCAGTTCTCATTGACCCACCTCTACTTCCTGTTTGGTTGCCCCGCCTATACTTCCTGCCTGGCTACTGGTCAATCAACGTTTATTTAAAATATAATTGACAGAATACAGATCATTGTCCCAAAGCACACAAGCTCTGAGAAAGAGCTGTTTTTCAGGGCATGTCTCCTAGTCCCACTGGCTTTCTTGCTATTGCTGATTTTTCTTGGCTTGGAGAAACATCACTCTAACCATTGTCTCTACTCTCTATTGTGACATATGCCCCCTGTATTTTCTTTTGTATCTTGGAGAATCTACTCACTAAAGTTCAAGCCCAGTATAAAAGAAAATGATGTCATCTTATGCATGATCTTAAGACATATTCGTATATTTATTTATAGTCTCATCATTCTCAGTTTTTTACAGTCAGAAGTTTGGGAATGGGGAATTCCATTTCAACTTACTGCAAATTTCTGAGTGGATTATTTTGGTGGAAGGGAGGAAAACATATATGCATAAACATTCCCAGAAAGAAATTCTACCTTCAGCTGAACTTTCTCTAAGGCTGATTGACTGAGTAGAACTTAATCATTGAGGAGAGGTTGGAATGTTACAGATCAAAACCCTACTTTCAATGCATATCCAGTTATCTCTTCTTTCTCAATTTATTTTTTCATAAAATGCTCCTCAATCATGTCTACATCCCTCAAGTTCTCCCAGCTCCTACCCATACACTGCTTTCTTTTTGCTCTATGAATATTTGTTTTCATTTTCAGTAATTTTTAACTTCACACGTAGCCATTACTTGTCCAGTTCATATCCTATAACTAACCAATTACAACTTTTGGAACATGCTAACTTACCAAACTTTACAAAACCATAGTCTACATCATCCAAAGACTAAGAATAACATCAGATAGCCCCAACGTGTGTTTTTGCCAACATAATTTTAAAGAGCCTTTGATCATGATTATTTTATTATTATAAAACTGTCACCAAACCATTATAATATTGTAATATTATTGCAGTACAATAATTTGGTGTGAATGTGAAAAATGTACTGAATTCACGGTAAAGGGGCCCTTTTCATTCCATTGTCATAGGACTCCTTTTGTGATTAGTGAGTTTTGGTTTAGAAACAGTCAGTTATAATAGACTTATTTCAAAACTAAACTCTCTTTCTAACTGCCAGAATATCAATGTCTTGTACTTAATTCTTGCTCCCTGTACAAAAATACATTATCTGATCTAATTATGCAGGTAGTTTTGCATAGATTTGTTCCCCAATATATTTATTTTGAGCAACTCTGTTGCAAAACTCTGATATTTTGATTATCAACTGTAGTAGATATTACGTCTTGGTGGATCTGTTCATTTGTTTTTTGGCCACCCAGACCTGAAATAAATTACATAGAAACTTTATTATTATAACATTGGTTGGCCCATTAGCTGACACTTTCATTGGCTAGCTCTTACATCTTGAATTAACCCATTTTCATTATTTTATGTTTTACACCAAGGTTTGTGTTCTATCGGTAAAGTTATGGCTGGTGGCTTGCGTCTTTTTCCTTTAGCAACTACATGGCTTTTTTTTAACGTTGCATACTCTCTCCTCTTCTCTTTGTTTGGAAATTTTTGCCTTCCTCTATTTTGCACTGTCATAGGCCCAAAGTAGCTTAACCAATACAAATATGATTGTATTAAATCATATTTACAGCACACAAAGGGGAATCCCACATAACCTCCCCTTTTATTGTGTAAATTAAAAAGGAAAATTTTAACTTTAACTTAGCAAAATTACATAAAATAAAACAAGTATCAAGCAAGAATTACAGTTACAATATTTTAATCTACTTTATCTTTTATGATAACTAAGGAAAGCTATAATTATAACTATCTATTCTTTAACTCCATTAAAGACCCTAGAAGGATTATATAATATTACCTAAGTTAACAGTAATTGTATTACAAGCAACTTTCAAAACTCTAGAATTGACAGAGATATCTCACTGCCTGGAGAGTTACCTAAAGTTCTTCTGTAACATTGGGGGTTTCAATCTTTAGCTTATAGGCCCATAGTATCTGGACTTTTCCATGACTGTTTTGCCTCATTGGCAGTTTGTCAGTCATTTTCTTCTGTGTCCGGCAGAATGTCCTGCAGACTCTTTCATGAAGCAGGAACCCTGAAGGGTGGTCTTACATTTAAACAAGTTCAGCAGTCATTGTCTGTGGATCCTGTATGTCCAGTTCACACAGAATACCATCAAGCAGTCCAGGCAAGAGCAGTTTCTAGCCCAAATGGCTAGCAAACTCCGTATGGAACCTCTTCAATGCCCATTTTCTTTTTAAAGTCATTGGTGCTTCCAGAAGCAGATGTTTCTCATTTTCATGAAAAATCCTATGTTTTTAAACATTTTAAATGCCATATAATGTAAGTCTTTGAAGGGCTTGAAGAATATCTATCCATCTGAAATATATCTCTGTACATCTAGAAAACCTAACTAACATGACTACAAGCTTTACTTTTACAGATGACTATCTATTAACCTGTATTTGTTAATTATATATTACATTTTTAAATGAGCTGTATAAGCACAATAAATATAGTTGGCAAAGTGAGAAGGTTGCATTGCATTTGTAAACTAGGCAATGATGAGAATGACAGAGTGTCTGTGTTTCTTAAGCTATTCTGTGTTAAGAGAGGTTTGATGAAAGAGAGGCCATTGCATTTACAGGGGAAATTCCATTGACAGAAAGTAACACAGAAAACAAAATTGCTCGGCTTTCTTTAGTTTGGGCACTGGAGTTAAACTGGATACCACTTGAGCTCTAATTCTAGGAAATGGGATAGGCAAGCTTCATTTGTTACATGGTATCAGCACAACCTTGTGACAGACATGAGCTGAGGTTTCTGGGTTCATTCAACAAGGCATGAAGCTTAAAGCAGGATGAATGATTCTATGCTTCATTTACAGAAACTGCTGAAAGATAACGTGCACTGGACAGAGTTTAGTTGATCCTATGTATTTCACATAAAAAAGATAGAAAATATAAATGCAAGGCAGTTATAATTGCTTCATTTAAAGTAAATATAAGCATTAAATATTTTGGGGTGAGGGACAGGAAACTATTTGAAGGGGAGGTGATAAGGAATGATTTTAATCAAAATAAATGATATGCACATACAAAATTCTGAACCCTTAAGGAAAAACAAATTGATATTGACATAAAGATATGTTTAATAAATAAATAAATTAATTAATTAATTAGAACCTATGCAGAAGAGTAAAGCTTAATAACTGAACTGTCATTTATGCCTTCTAGGAGAAATAAAATAATTTTTCACCAATAGAGTCAGAGTGGGTAAATCAACTACTCCAGCGCAAGCCTCACATTGAGAAGCAGTTGACGAATATGTAAAGGACACCACATTTTTGGCGTATACCTTTATTTGGTTATAGTTTTTGGGAGGGAGGTGTTGTCTTTGTGTGTTTGTTTTTTTTATATA
>PVIU01016325.1:17256-45447 GCA_004026605.1 Ondatra zibethicus
TTTTTTTTTCCTTTCTTCCCCTTCTCCCGGTCCCCTCCCACTACCCCCCCACCCCTCCTCCCTCCCCCTTCTTCCTTGAAAGAGGGCATGGTGCCCTGCCCTGTTAGAAGTCCAAGGCCCACCCCCATCCCTCCTGGCCTAGGAAGGAGTGCATTCAAAAAGACTCGGTTCTCAAAAAGTTAATACATGCAGAAGAGATTTTGTTTTATGGATTTGTTTAATTTTTTTAGGTTTGGGGATTTTGTCGTTGTGTTGGCTTATTGTTTTGTTTCTTGAGAACTTAAAGTGGGGTAGGAAGGGATGGAGATAGTTTCAAGACTGGGGAAAACAGAAGAACATGATCAAAGTATATTTAAAGTTAAAATTGTATCAAATAGTAAAAAACAATAAAAACAAATTAAAATGTTATTAAGATGAACAAACAAAATCCTAGAGCTGTAGAAATGGCTCAGAAAACATCCTCTCCTAGATTCCACTGGAGTCTTTACTTAAATATGATAGAGGGACAAAATCATAGACTCATAATAAAGACAGCACAATCTTACTAGTTAAAGGAAAATGAAGACTGGGAAGATGGCTCAGAGATAAAAGCCCTTGATACTTAAGAATGAGGTACCAGAGTTAGGACTCCCAGTAACTACATCAAAGCTGCTTACATGTTGTAGATTACCTATAATGCCAGCATGCACTACACAGATACAGGAGGTCACCAGAGTAAGCTGACATGCTATACCAGGCAATCAGCAAGTGTGAGACCATGAGTTAATAAAAAAGGTGGAGATCCACACAGTAAGACTCCTGACATCAAACTCTGTCCTTCACATAAGCCTGTAAACACAGGTGAGCATGTATCACATGTATGCACATCACACACCTACACACATGTTAAAGGAAGAAAAGAAATATTTCAGGGTGGGGTGGACAGGGAAGTTATTGAAGGGGAGGTGATAAGGGAATATTTTAATCAAAACAAATGACATGCATATACAAAATTCTCAAGCCTCAAGGAAAAACAAGTTGATATTGGCATAAAAGATCTAATTCACATATTTGCAACATATGTTTTCATACTTCAAAAGCCATGATAATCAGAAATAATGAGCGTTTTAAAAGAAATCAAGCTGGGCAGTTGTGGTGCACGCCTTTAATCCCAGCACTCAGGAGGCAGAGGCAGGTGGATCTCTGTGAGTTCGAGGCCAGCCTGGTCTACAAGAGCTACTTCCAGGACTAGCTCCAAAGCTACAGAGAAACCCTGTCTCAAACCCCCCCCCCAAAAAAATCTAGATTTGAGCTATTGTGGTGGTGCATGCCTTTAATTACATCACGTGGGAACAAATAATGAAGTCAGATAAACTTGAACTACAAAATCAGGTGAATATTGGGTCTACAATGTTAAATATATATTTCCAGTAGTAATATAGAACCAAAATATTAGAAACCAAATATAGTATTCACCCAAGGATTTTCTACTTCAGTTGGAGAAAATAAAGTCTCCATGGTGTTTATATATGTTAAACAGAAAAAGAATGTGAATGGACATCTTTATCATTCCTCCCATGGCTCTATGAACATCACGAAGGAGGGCGACAGACGCTGTCAGGGAGCTTAGCCCAGAGGATTCTCTTTCTTTCAGCAGATGTTAACGCCTGCAGTTCTTCATCTACAGCTCAGGTTCTGAGAGACTTGCCCATCTACACTGAGATCTCAACAGGTGTTGTCTTTATGCACTTCTTATTTAAGTGACCCTTCAAAAAAAGATTTTATGAGTAAAGCTTCCTAGTTATATATAGATAGACTACATTGTAGCAGTCATCCCGGTCCTCTGGCTCTTAAAAATCTTCCCCTCCTGATTAGGGATATTTTCTGAGCCTTTGGTGTAGGAGCTGCATTGTTAAGCACATATACATATGAACACTAAATGAACTCAAAATGTTGTATATAATATGTGCACGTATTATATGTGATGAGGAACCTCCTTCAGCCAATGGCGTTTGAGAGGCTGGACCAGAATGGGCGTGGCCTTGGGTACCTAAAAGCCCATGAGATCCACTACTGGCTCTTGTTCCCCACTCCCCGCACCTGAATGTTGGATTCTGTACTTGTTCCTTGTTGTGACCCATGAGTTCCCCTTTAATAAAGAACAACTTATTATACCCTATTCAGAGCTAGTGTGGGATTATTTGATTCGTGTTCCCCTCCCCATCTGATGTGTTCCTCTTCTTATATGTGTATGCGTACAATAATTAAAGAAGTGGTCATAAATTAGAGACAGATTTGGGGCACAGCATGAATTAGATTGGGGAGAGGGAGGTTGGAAATGATTCGAATACAGTATGCATGTAGAAAATTCTCCAAAAAAAGCTCAAATTAATAAGACGGATTTAAGAGCCTGAAGAAAGTGTTGGGTGTCATAAAGGATGGTCTTCTGGGCTAGACATCGCCATTGCACTCTGGAAAGATCAGACCTATGACTGCCAAAACAAGACCTGCATAATATTTGGCCCATTACCACAGATGGAAAATTTTGTCCATTGAAGGAGAGATTTCTTTTGGTGATGGGGGTGATAGTCACTCCCTCCTCACTTACCTGCATGTAGCACATTTTCAATTTTACCTAAACATTAATTATGTAAAATTTCAAATTGTACTCCTTTTACCACACCTTAAAAGGCTTTGGTTTTCAAAGATGACTGCAGCTTCTGAAACATGGTATCATTAACTGCTTCTCAGTATAATCATAGTTTATCTCTCTGTGGGTTGAAAGCTCAAATGACAGGGAAACTCTGTACACTTATTAAAATGATCTCATCACCAATAAACAAAAAAATGATACTGGGATTGTTCATATTCATGGTTGTTATTATTCAACTGGGCTTTCGCTTGGGCCTTATCTTCACATATCTGCTAGACAAGCTGAACTGGAATAAAGCTCATCATTTTCAGTATACTCTGCTTCCCTGAGAATTTAAAAGCATGCTTTGTAACACTTGGTGCTGTGCTGAAGACTTTTGCCAGCATAGGATGGGGGAAGTGGTAACAGCATTACCACTCAACATTTCCAGGATTAATAATGGGCCTGCTTTATTCATGGCCCAATTGTTGGCATAAAAACGTTGCCTTTCAAAGTTCATTGTACCATTATTGCTTGAAGGTTTGAAAGTCTGTGAGAGGGACTGTCTGCAGGTGCTGCCTGCTCTTTATGTTCCCTGACAGCATCCATTTAAAAAATATTATTTGCCGTGAAGTAACCCTGTATACTAAAGTTCTCTTTACCTATGTTTTTCAATTTTAAATGATTGAAATTCTAATTGCATCATTAAGATAAATTATACCTATGACACAAGAACATAAAAGCTTCAGAAGCATTTGAAAATTTCAATTTAAATTCTCACTCAGTGCAAATGAAAGACCCGTTTTCCAAAGACAAATGATAGTTGTGGTTTCATGAGTGCTGCTGTTTGCTACATTTATGTATGTATGTATATCTGAGGATGTGTTTGCAATGTTTTTCAATGCAGTGTTTTCAGAGTTAAGTAGAAAAACATTGCATATTGCACCATTATCCCAGAAAAAAATTGTGCCACCTTACCACATTTGATTTTACCTACAGACATCCGGAATATATTTATATATTATCTTTACTGCAGTCTATATCTGTAAATAATACTTCATTATTTGCATGTCTTTCCACATATGAAACCAATTTCATAAACCTTATTCTGAGTGTTCAATTAATACGTAAATATTTGTAGGGATTTAGCTTTGATCTTCCACCACTGATGATACTCTAAGCACATATACAAAATAAATAACTCTATTATTAGGCAAATCATTGAAAATGACCTTACCTTTTGTGTGCCACACAGACTAGCATTCAGAGCTGTGGTAGCAGCTTGTATACTTTGATCATCACAGTACACAATCATCATGTACATTTTCCAGATGAAAATAATTACATAAATACTATGGGAACTTCATTTTCTACAAAATAAGTACAAAAATCCTTAGGTGAATCCTGTATTTGGTATTTATATTTTGGCTATATATTTCTACTTGAAATATATATTTAACATTGTAGACCCAATATTTACCTGACTCTGTAGTTCAAGTTTATCTGACTTCATTATTTGCCAATTACTTTAACAAGTAATGAGCTATAATTATTTCAAGATAACATTCAATTGTATTCTAAACAGTGATAACAATCAGTATTGACACAAAATAATTTTAACATACTAGATAATATCATTTCGCCAAGATTAAAATGTTAAAAACAGTTAAGGTAATTTTGTATTAGTTACTCTACCTTTAATAACATTTCATCAAAATCAAATCCAGAATTTTTTATTTGTATTCATATTTTTTAGAGTTTGGGTTCTTCTGTGTAGCCCTGACTATCCTGGAACTCACTCTAGGTCTGCTGGGAACTCAGGAGATCTCTTGTCTCTTGTTCCCAAGTGATGTAATTAAAGGCATGCACCACCACAGTAGCTGAAATCCAGATTTTTAAGAAACCACACTATGAAAAAAAATTTCTATACATCTAATGATGCATTCTAATGATCTACATTTTTTCTTCATGATTCCCACATGTCATATCTCAACATTAAATCTGTTAGATTTTTAAAAGTATCTCTGTCTTCCAACTATAGTGTCACTTTCTGGCTGTTTGGAATTCAATAATTAAGTTTACATATAAATATTGACTTACTTCTTTGATATTTCTATCTTAGTCCCTGAACTGAAGATCATTTTTGGCCAGCCTCTTCTGTGACTAGATGGTATTTTTCTGGTTATAACAATGGCCCATATTCTCGGTTAAAACACACTGTCATGATGGGTTGCTATGCTAAAGTCTTCCTTTCCTTTGCCTCTGAATCACTCATTCGGTTCTGGATTTGGCTCTATGAGCAGTGTGACATCAGCATTGCTGCAGCTGTGACAACCAGAACTTATAGCATTTCAATTCTGAAGCTGAGCCTCCTTGTGTTTCTTGCATTCCAAAGATACCCGACATCTTTCCTTTCTTCTCTGCCTGGTAGCAAAAGGGTTCTTTGTCTTCCATGTACTCTGATTTCTTTTAAAAAGCTCAATATTTCTGATTATCATGGCTTCTGAAGTATGAAAGTACATGTTGCAAAAATGTAAAATAGATCTTTTATGCCAATATCAATTTGTTTTTCCTTGAGGCTTGAGAATTTTGTATATGCATGTCATTTGTTTTGATTAAAATACTCCTTTTTCACCTCCCTTAGTTCCCTGTCAACACTACCCTGAAATATTTTTTCCTTTAACATGCGTGTAATTGTGTGATGTGCATACATGTGATACATGCTCACCTGTGTTTACAGGCTTATGTGAAGGACAGAGTTTGATGTCAGGAGTCTTACTGGTGTAGGAGGGTCCTTCTGTATTTGGGTTGCTTTTATTGGTTAATAAAGAAACTGCCTTGGCCTTCTGATAGGGCAGGACTTAGATAGACAGGAGAAAGAGAACAGGATACTGGGAAGGGGACAGAGCCAGAGAGAGCTGCCCGCCATGAAGACACGCTGAATCTTTCCCGGTAAGCCACAACTCGTGGTGACACACAGATTATTAGAAATGGGTTAAACAAATATGTGAGAGTTAGCCAATAAGAGGCTAGAGCTAATGGGCCAGGCAGTATTTCAATGAATACAGTTTCCATGTAATTATTTCGGGTACACACCGGAAGCCTGGTGGCACAAGAGGCCCTGTGCCGGAATGCAGCCCGAACCCCTCATTGCAACATCTTACTGTATGGATCTCCACCTTTTCTATTAACTCATGGTCTCACACTTGCTGATGGCCTGGTATAGCATGTCAGCTTACTCTGGGGATCTCCTGTATCTGCCTATTGCATGCTGGTATTACAGGTAATCAATGACATGTAAGCAGCTTTGATGTAGGTACTGGGAGTCCTAACTCTGGTACCTCTTTCTTAAGTGACAAGGGCTTTTATCAGTGAGCCATCTACCCAGTCCCCATTTTTCTTTAACTAGTAAGATTGTGCTGTCTTTTATTCATGAGTCTATGATTTTGTCCCTCTATCATATTTAAGTAAAGACTCCAGTGGAATCTAGAAGAGGGTATTGAATGCTCTGTAGCTGTAATTGTAGGTAATTATGAACTTTCTACTTGTCTAGGCTTTTCTTTGTTTGTTCAACTTAAAAACATTTTCATTTGTTTTTATCATTTTTATTATTTGATACAATTTTAACTTTAAATATCCTTTGATCATGTTCTTCTCCTTTTTCCAGTGTTGTCACTATGTCCATCCTTTCTTTTGAAGAAACGAAACAATAAACCAATACAACAACAATAAAATCCCCAAACCTAAAAAAATTGAACAAACCCATAAAACAAAATCAAACAAACAACGACAACACCTCCCCCCAAAACTATAACCAAAAAAAATATGCACAAAAAAATGTGGTGTCCATTATGTATTCGTTAACTGCTTCTCAATATGAGGCTTGCCCTGGAGTAGTTGATTTTTCGCACTGTGATTTTATTAGTGAAAAAGTATTTTCTTTCCTCGGAAGGCATAAATGACAGTTCAGTTGTTAAGCTTTTCTCTTGTGGGTAGGTTTTAATCTATCTATCTGTCTGTCTATCTATCTATCTATCTATCTATCTATCTATCATCTATCTATCTATCTATCATCTATCTATCTATCTATCTATCATCTCTATCATCTATCTATCTATCTATTTTAAAGGTAAAACATAATAAAAAACCAAAAACTATCACATCAAAATTAGAGAAGACAAACCAAGAAAAGTATAAGAGCCCAAGGGAAGGAACATGAATCAGAGACTCATTCACATACTCAGGATTCCCATAAACACACTAATCTAGAGTCTATAAACTAAACACAGAGGGACTGGTACAGTCCTGTGAAGATTCTATACATCTGCTTTAGTCTCTTTGAGTACATATGAGCTTTACTCATGTTGATGTAGAGGGCCTTGTTATCTTGGTGTCTTCCATCCACTCTGGCTCTTACACTCTTTCTGCTTTCTCTTCTGTAGGGCTGAGTGTTCAAAGGTCTCTTACTCTCTGCATATTGTCTGACAGTGAGTCTTTATACTTGTTTCTATCTGCTTTAAGAGGAAGTTTTTCTGATGAAAGATGTACAAGACACTGATCTATGAGTATGGGAGTCATGTATCACTGATTTCTTTTCTTCTTTTAGACCAGTATTATTTAGTTTTCCCATAAGTTCCTAGGCTCTATTGTGCAGGTTCTTAGTCACACATGTAGTGTCAGGTATGGGTTCCATGTCTGGGAGTGGGCTTAGTTAAACAGTCATTGCTCGGCTACTCTTACAAGCGTGGTGCCACTATTGTCCTAGTATTGCTTGTAGGCAGTGCAACACTGTAAAGGGTTGTGGCCATCTTGGGGTTTACATTTCTCTTTGGATAGCATACAGAGTACCTTCCTGTACCAAAGATGCTGACATGTAGGCCTGAGGGCCTTATAAAGACACCAGCTCATCATCTCAGTAATTCAATGGGTTGTGTATGTGTTGTCTTCAGCTATGGGGCCTTTCTGTCAGTTTGTAAAGAGCTACTTACAGTCGTGCATGTTTTATTTTTGAATGTTATAATTAGTACTATTTTCACCTATATTTTTCATATTTTGATTTTGTTAAAGTAAAACGAAAGCATCTAACGTTCCATATATTCAACTTTGCTTATATGTTCAACAACATTTGATTACAAATATTATATGATTGTTTTAGTTTTCTGCACTAATTTCAGTGTTTCCTCATTAATAAGATATTCTTGTATAAATATAGAGATAAATTACCTACACACATGTATTTCTCAGAATTGTATGTATACTCATATCTGTGGTTCATAAACATTTTAAGTTCTAATACATAATACATTTTAAATATTGTTCATCTTATACCATAGTATGATGCTTCAGTATTCCTACTTGAACTTTTATACATATATTAGGAAGCATCTTCAAATTATGTTAATTCTAGTTCATTGGACACATGAATACACATATATCTATGAATAATGCATGTGTATTTATGTTTAAGATCATAATTACGTAAGCAATATTGCTAATATTAAAAATGTAATTAAATGCATTACTGCTTTTGCTGTATTCTTTAAAGATTTTTAAAGATTTCCTTATTTCCCTATTGCCTCAGTATGAATATTGCCTACGTATAAGTATGTGTACCATGTGCATGTGTGGTGACTGCAGAGCTCACAACAGAGAGTTGGTTCCCAGAGACTGGAGTTTCCAATGGCTGTGAGCTGCTATAAGTGTGCTGGGAGTAAAATGTGTGTAGTTTTAAAGAGTAACAGGTACTCTCTTTTTTTATTGATTATTATTGAGCTCTACTCTCTGCTCCCCTCCCTGCCTCTCCCCTTCCCACTTCAACCTTTCCCTAAGGTCGTCATGCTCTCAATTTACTCAGGAGATCTTGTCTTTTTCTACTTCCCATGTAGTTTAGATCAATGCTCTTAACTGCTGAGCTGATTGTACAACCATAGTTATATTCTTAAACCCTTGCTTCTATTTAGCTAGAAACTACTTTTATTAAACAAATGGAAGACAACTATGCACAGATTAAAACCCCTTTCATAGGAGTTAAGGATGACTTTGGTCCTGGGACATTCTCTTGCTGGGAAATATAGGTGCTTCACAGCCTGTGTTTAGAATAGCTCTTTGTTTCAGATAAATTTCTCTGTTCCTGATTTGATAGGCACTGCTTAATTATGTGTATCAATGTAGCCCCAATGCTAACTAAGAATGCTTCTAATAGAGGTGAAATAGTAATTTTTACCAACCCAGGCATAACACACACACACACACACACATACACACACACACAAATAGTTATTTGTGCTTAGGGTATGTTCAGATAGCATACAATTGACCATCATCAACCATAAAAGCCAAATATGTAGGAGCAAGAGTATTCATTAACTTGTGTCAGTTGTCATTATGCATTGTATTCATGTATCAAATGCATAAAATGACATATTATTCCATAAATTTGTGTAAAAAATACATAATGCTAATTTTAAAATAAATAATTTAAATTACATTTACTGTTTGTTCAAGTTTAGTGATTTAATTATACAGGAAGTAAAGCTGCCTTTTGACATTTATCCATGTTTCACCCTCACTCCAGAATATTTTGGTTTCAGATATCTTTCTTTAATTTAGTTTCTGCATTTAAAATGTGTAGTAATGAAAAATGTGGCTGATGATATCATCACTGTTTGTATCTTGGAGGCTTCACTTACTTCCCTAACTAATTTGTAATTACCATAAGAAGGAAACTATCAGGGGACAGAGTGAGGGTGGAAGATACCAAACAGCAGAGCTCCACACTGTGACCATAAATCAGAGCAGTTCATGGCTGAGATAGCTGTCTGAGAATGATATACTGAAATTACTGCCTCTTCTGAGTTTGCCACAGCTTAAATTGTTTCTCCAGATATGAGAAATGCATACCAAGTGTGGATGTGGAGGCATTTAAATATAGGGAAAGGAAGTGGAAAATGAGCCAATTTGAGGAAGGTGGATTTGGACATGATTTGAGATGTTTGATGTTACAGGATCAGCTAAATGTTATGATTCCATAGAAATGTTATAAGCTCACTGATTAAAAGATCAATGTAATAATCATGGATTTCGCTTCTGTTAAACAACAACAATAGTTAGAAGACAGGAGAATTAAAACAGCATCTATTATAATAAAAATAATTAAAAACAAATATAAAGGATTCAGCTTATAATTTTAAAAAAATGTTTAGTAATTTGTTGAATAGAGCCAAAACTAGAAAGCAGAATTTTAGACTAAGATATATTGATACTGAGATTTATTATATTAGAACATCTGTCATCATAATTTTGAGTCTTTCAACCACTAAAGTTTCCAAAATATTTTATTAAGGATATCAATCAATACCACAAATTATATATAGCACAAAGATACTCCCTGCTCCAAGAATCAAAAGTCTTAGAGAATATAGGTAAGGAGGATAAATGTTTTTCCTAATGTTCTAACACACATTCAAAACATATGTCAACATAGTGTGTGGAAATCAATTAAATGTGAATAAGAACATCTTAGGAACAAATGTCTGTACACAGTGTTTCTGTGAAAATATAGTTATTCTCATTTAACATTTTAAAAATGCAAGCCATTTTCATGCTACTTTTTAAAATAAACTTATTTATTTATTTAACATCCCAGCAGCAGTCTCCCTTCCCTCCTTTCCTCCCAGTCTCTCCCCCAACACACTCCTTTTTTTCTCAACCCTCCCCCATCCACTCCTCCCTATGTTTATGAAAGGCAGGTCTTTCCTGAATATCAACAAAACATGCAAATCAACTTGCACTAAGACTAGACACCTCGCCCTATGTGGAGAATAGTCAAGACAACCCAAAGAGGAGTAGGATTCCAAAAGCTAGCAAAAGAGTTGGAGACATTCCCTCATTCTGCTGTTAGGAGTCCCACAAAAGGACTAGGCTACACAGCTATAACATATATTCAGAGTGCCTATGTCAGTCCATGAAGGGTCCCTGGGTTTTGATTCAGTTCTGTGAGCCCCTATGAACCCAGGTTAGTTGATTTTGTGGGTTTTCTTGTGGTGTCCTTGACCCCTTTGGCTCCTATAATCCTTTCTCCCTCTTTCTACATGATTCTCTAAACATATTGATGCTTTTTTAATGAAGTCTCTGACATGACTCTTATACTCTTTCTCTTCCTTCCTTCCTTCCTTCCTTCCTTCCTTCCTTCCTTCCTTCCTTCCTTCCTTCCTTTTTCTTTCTTTCTTTCTTTCTTTCTTTCTTTCTTTCTTTCTTTCTTTCTTTCTTTCTTTCTTTCTTTCTTTTTCTTGGCTTTTTGAGACGGGTTTTTCAGTGTAGCTTTGGAGCCTGTCCTGGAATTTGCTCTGTAGCCAAGGCTCTTCTCAGACTCATAGAGATCCACATGACTGTCTCCCAAGTGCTGAGATTAAAGGACTTAGAGGTAAAACTACCTTTGAATTAGTTCATATCAATGCTAGGATAAGGAGAGTGATTTTTGAAATTCATTCAAATATTATTTCTGAAAATTATTACTAATAAGATTAATATCAGCTCTTCCTTTATATTTTTATTTATTTTCAGTTTTAAACTTGTGTGTGTGTGAACGGTGTTTATGCACACGTGTTATGTCTGGCACGAGTGGGAAGAAGACATGAGATGCAAACGAACCCACTTAGGAGTTTATTAGAGAAGAAAAGTGCTCACAGGCCAGACGAAAGGTGAAGTGGGGGGTGGAGTGCGCAAAGATGCAAAGAGGGGCACGTCTTTAAAGGCCACCTTGCACATGCGCACAGGGGGTTTGCGTGAGTACGTCAGACACTGGTGATGCAGATGGCAGGCGACCCACGCATGTGCACAAGGGCTTTAGTTGAGTCGCACATGGAAGTAAGCACGCATGCTCGCATGTGGGTCATGCGGACCCTTTGTTCCCAAGGGTCTGCCCACATGTGCCTGCCTTTAGAACCCAGAAGTGCAGCCTTACAGGTGGCTGAATAATTATAGTGTGCTTATGTACATGCCTGTGTATGAATAAGCAGAAGCCAGAGGAGGACATCTGGTGTACCACTATAACCTCTCCATCTTACTCCTTTGAAACAGTGCCATTTATTTAATCTGTAGCTTGCTAGCTCCAGAAATCTTCCTGTTTCTGTAACTTCCTGGTTCTGGCATGCAGGTGTATACCCAGCCACACCCAGTTTTTTACAAAAGTTCTGGGATCCAAACTCAACCCCTTGTGTGTGCACAGGAAGAACTCTTCAACAATGAGCCATCTTCCTGTCTCCAGTGTTCCTTCCTGCAAGATTACATAATAATCAATGAGGTGTATCTTCTCATTACACGGAACTGACAACTAATAAATGAGGTATATTCAAATTCTAGCATTAGCTGCTTGCCAAACTCAGAGGAAAATATCGCCCGTCTCTGTTCAAAAGCAGAAGTCTGTTTAACAGTAAAACTCATCACTGATGATTATGTGCCTCCTCTTTGAGGACTCGAACATCTCAAGGGTATATCTTGATCCTAAGACAAAAACTTGTTTTAGCTGGGAAGATGACTCAGCAGATAAAGTTGATTTTTCACAAGCCTGAAAACCTTGAGTTCAGTCCGGGAATCTCACATAAAATTGGAAAAAGAGAATCAACTCTAAGGTTGTCCTTTGACCTCTATAGGTCATGGCATGCATGTGCCCCCTAAACTTTTCCCATTTTCTCTCTCACACACAGATACTTACACACAAAAAATGCATAAAATAAAGTTGAAAAATGAACTTGATTTTGAACAAGTATATTTGCAGTCAATGTCTTTTATGAATCGTGGGTGATAGGAAGAACTGTAAAATAATACTATAGCTAAATCAGTCATATTTAACATATGAATAATGCATAATATGCAGGCTACAGAAAAGTCTATTGCAGGTACCAAATATAGGGAATAGAGAGACTTGATTAAGAGGTTAATAAAACCTATTTAATTAATATAAAATGAATAAATACATAAATATTCAAAATGTGCACATAGTATTCTATTTCAGTGAATTTGAGTTTGATTTAACACCTTCATCAGGTATCTCACAAGTGGCCCTCACTTCAACTCCATGGGGATTCAATTCTCTGATTCTACAAGTACTATATTCCATAAGCACTCCCCATCACATGTACACACACACATATACACATACAGAGAGAGAGAGAGAGAGAGAGAGAGAGAGAGAGTTTAAACAAAACAGCAACACAAACCATTAAATGAAGAACCAAATACAATGCAAAGAATTTTTTTGCAATGTTACAATTATTCAAGTATGTCAGTGCACAAAGATGAGAATCTGGGGCTCAGAAAAAACTTTCAGCAATCAGTTCTCTCTTCCTGCCTTATGGGTCCCAGAGATTGAGAATTGTCCTTAAACTTGGTGAAGAGATATTTATCCACCAAATGCTGTCATCAGTTCTGAAAATTGTTATTAATTTTCATCGAAACTCAAACATTAGAACTAGATGAATATTAAATTGCACTGAAGATTATTTTAAAATTTTCAGTTTAGGACACAACTGGGAAACTTTTAAATCCTTGATGATTGGCAATAAGTAAAACATTTATATAAGTGTTATATAATGTTATATAAGTTATATAATGATAACTTAGTATATGTCATTTTTAAAAAGTGAAACCCATAAGGTTTTCTAATGACATTTACAAATGAATTATTTAAAATTTCTTGGTTTTGTTTCAAAACACTCCAGTATGTAAAAGAGAAACTAGAAGTTGTCACAGGTCAGAACGGTTGGCTATGAGAAAGACACTGTGGCCCAGTAAGTATAGCGAGTCACTCCACAACTCAAATTTAAGTTCAAAATGAGTAGACAAAGAAAGTACATGTGTCATTGATGTAGTTTAAGTATCAAACACGTCTCAGACTGTTTTGGATTCTTGATCTCCCTTGATGCTACTGTTTTTAGGGGTTCTGTAAGCATTATGGGGAAGGGTCCCAGCTGAAAAAGTATGTCTCTGGATATGGAACCTTAAGGGTATCTCCCCTGAACCTTTTCTTTACTATCCTTCTGCTTCTTGTGAAATAAAAACTGGTCGTCAGCTTAGACCACACTGCCCACACCATGATGCCCATGGGCACCATGGCAAATATCCATTCACTGACCCTTTCTAATTGGGAGCTTAAAAATCCTGCCAACTTTCACATTGTTCTCCCAGGAATTTTGGTCACTGCAACAATGAAAACAACTAATATGTGCAGAGAGTGAGTTCGTTGCCATGGCTGGACTTGTACATGTGTTATAAAAAGCCTATTGCTTATAGGAAAAAAATTTGAAAGTATTTAGAAGTGATAGAGTGAGAAACCCCAGAATCCTTAATTCTTTCTCACTGGATGATTATGGTAGGAGCTTAGAAGACCAGAATCCTGGTAAATAGATAGATGTAGTGGCTTGAGTAAGAATGGCCTCCATTCATATATCTGAGGACTTAGTCAGCATGATGTAGAACTGGTTGAAAAGAACTGAAAAAGTTAGGAGGTGTGTCTTTGTTGGAAAAAGTGTTTTGCTGGAGTAGGGCATTGAGGTTTTAAAAGTCTAAGCAAGACCCAGTGTTTCTCCCTCTGCCTTCCTGTACATGGATCAAAATGTAAGATCTTGCACCATTGCCTGCCTATTTGATACTATGCTTTTTGCTGGGTTGATAATGGACTAAGCCTCTGAAACTGTAAGCAAGCTTCCAATTAAATTAAACGATTTCTTTTATAGGAATTTCCTTCGCCAGGATGTCCTTTCATAGCAACACAACAGTAGCAAATACAACAGTTGACAAGGGACATAGGCTCACAGGGATGGAAGTAGGAATATACTAGTAGAAGACAGATGTGAGATTCCCATTTGTATGCTGTGATTATGTTTTACTACCATTGGTTAATAAAAGAAGCTGCTTCACCCAATAAGAGGGCAGAATATAGCCAGGCTGGAAAAGATATCTACAGAGAGAGTAGGTGGAGTCAGAGAGACGCCATGTAGCCACTGCAGAAGACAGACATGCCTGCCAGAGCCCACCAGAAATTTGTCAGTAGGCCAAAACCTCGTGGAGATACACAGATTAATAGATATGGGTTAGTTTAGGATAAAAGAGCTAGGTAGAGATATGCATAAGCTAACAGGCCAAGCAGTGTTATAATAATATAGTTTCAGTGTGATTATTTCTGATCTTGACATCGAGGAATGAACGAGCCACCTCCATCAACAAATACATCCATGTAAAACATGAAAAAGTTTGGAAAGGAATTCTAGACACAAAAGAACAGACTTAAGTACAGATTCTTGGTAGCATTTTTTTTTCAGATGGGCTCTGTTTGCTTGCTAGCCACGGCTCGTTTAAGAGAAGGCTGACTGACTCAGCATAAGACAGGGAGGCTTCCTGGTTCATGTTGCCAGTATGAACTCTGGCTCTTTCATGAGGCCAAGCACTTGAATGGGGTTTGTGAGCAACGTAGTTTTCAGAGGCAGTGAAAATGCCTTCACCATGTTGGACAGAGCAGAGCAAACAGGCAAACCAGCAGAGTTGGTTCTAGCCATGTCTGCTTAGCACTTTAAAAAAAAAAAAGGTGTTCCTGTTAAGAAAACAAACACAAACATGCAATAAAGATATATTCTGATAAAAAAGACCTCTAAATGGTTGACAGTGTTGGATTAATGTACATAGGCTTGGGAGAGAAGAGAAATAGTTATTAAAAAGAAAAAGTTAAATGGTTTTAAAAAATAAAACAAAGGCTTTAAAGAGACAGAGTACAGACAGTCATAGATTAAAAGAATAAAGATAATAAAATAAATATTAAATGTGTAGAAAAAGTAATAGAGTAAGAAAAATAAACCATGTGAGGATGAAAAACACTCAGAATCTCGATGACACATATTATTGTGTTTTCCTTAAATTTTTTGACTGTGAATGAGCTAAGTACAGAGAGACATTTCATTGTACAGGATGCTAAGATAAACCAACATATATACTTTAAAAGTATAGTGGCTTCAATTTGGGTCTAAGGTTATATTGCTTTGGAAAAGAGGTTCTTCTTCATTTCCACAGAGAATGAGAACCTGTGGATTCCTTCCAGATTAATGTGGTTTAATGGAACAAGACCCCCAAAAGGTATTCATGAATCCCCAAAAGAAAATACTTTGCCCAGAAAAAAAGCAGGAAGCAGTTTGGAGAGAACTACCTGCAAATTCCCAAATATTGTTTATAAATATTTGTTTACATTTAAAGGGGGATATGCTTTGGAGAAGAATAATTTGCAATGGTATGAATCTTGGTCTATTGACACGAATTTAAGGTCAAATGTTATACATATATTTCTGCTCTTGATTAAGGTATTATGTTTGTGAAATGTAATGTATAATTAAAAAAACAAGTTAATAGATATTCATTTATAATGGTCAAACTTGTCATCATGTTAGTTTGGTTTTCTAGATGTACAGAGATATATTTCAGTTGGATCCTCAAACCTTTAAAATACCTACAGAGTATGGCATTTATAATGTTTTAAAAACTTATGGCTTTTCCTGACAGTGAGTTAACTCTGCTCCTGGCAACACTAATTTACTTCAAGAGGATGATGGGCGTCAAAGAGGCTCCTTATTGAGTTTACTAGCCATTTAAGCAAGAAACTGCTCTTGCCTGGACTGCTTGATGTTATGTTGTATGAACTGGAAATCCAGGACCCACAGAAAAATGACTGCTAAACTTGCCTAAAGGTGAAATGGTCCTTTAGGCCTCTTGCTTCATAAAAGAGTCTGCCAGACATTTTGCGGAACACAGAAGAAAATAAATGATAAACTGCCAATATAGGAGGGTTTGCCTTTGTAATCCTGCATCATGAAAAAGTCTGCAGGGTACTATCAGCCTATAAGCTGAAGATGGGTGCCAAAATGTTACAGAAGAACTTTGGGTCACTGTCCAGGCAGCTTGATGTCTCTGTCAATTCTAGAGTTTTGAAAGCTGCTTACAATGCACTTCGTGTTTACTTAGGTAATCTTATATCCTTCTTGAGTCTTTGATGGAGTTAAAGAATAGATAGTTATAATTATACTTTTCCTTAGTTATGATAAAAGATAAAGTAGATATAAATTTTGTAAATATAATTATTGCTTGATAATTATTTTGTTGTATGTAATCTTGCTATGTTAAAGTTAAAGCCTTCATTTTATTAAGACAGAAATGTGGAGGTGATGAGGAATTCCTGTTTTATGCTGTGAATATGTTATTACCATTGGTTAATAAAAAAAAAGCTGCTCCAGCCTATGGCAGGGCAAAATATAGCCAGGCTGGAAAAGATATATATAGAGGGAGAAGGTGGAGTCAGAGAGAAGACATATAGCTGCCACAAGAGACAGATGCCCCCGCTGTAGCCCAACAGAACTTTGCCAGTAGGCCATGACCTTGTAGTGATGCACAGATTAACGGAGATAGCTGTAGTATGGAGGAGAGATGGCTGCGTTTCTGGCGCCCAGTTAGCTTATGCCCGAAATAATTACATACAAGCTGTATTTATTTAAACACTGTCTGGCCCATTAGTTCTAGCCTCTTCTTGGCCAACTTAAACTAACCCATGTCTACTAATCTGTGTATCACCACGAGGATGTGGTTTATCAGCATGAGTCTAACCAGTGTCCATCTTGGGCTGGAGAAACATGGCGTCTGCCACATTGCCTTCTCTCTTCCAGGCTTTTGTTCTGTCTACTCTGCCCACCTAAGGGCTGCCCTATCAAAAGGCCAAGGCAGTCTCTTTATTTAACGATTGAAAGCAATGCACAAACAGAAGACCCTCCTACACCAGATAGCTTAGTTTAGAATATAAGAGCTAGCTAGAAAAATGCATAAGATAATAGGTCAAGCAGTGTTGTAATAATACAGTTTCAGTGTGATTATTTCAGGTTTGGGCACCCAGGAATGAACAAGCAGCCTCCGTTTACAGGGACCATAATGTTTCTGCAAATAATTTGTATACATTTGCTCTGTTCCTGAGTATTTGAATGTGGTCATGTTTAGAAATAATGGTCTAATTCATTTGGAGGAAAAACTTGCAAGACAACATGGCCTATAATGTCTGTTATGTGTAGCTGGCCTTTTTCATATGTTCATCAAGAACTATCAGGAAAAAGAACCAGAACAAAAGGTTTTAGAGAATTGCAAGGGGTGGATAGTGGAAAAGAGAGAAAAAGTAACGTGAAGCAACACACTTTTTCACTCTTTACAATGTTCTCCTGGTTATTGGTTGGAGTAAGGGGAAAGCAATTATAATCATTGGGATATGAATAACAAAACCACTCCTTAATAGATGGAGTTAAAGGCAAGGGCCATTTCTTTGTAAAATTTCAGAAGTCCTTTTCTTACTCAAAGGTATTTCTGCCTTCTCAGGCTTCATGTTAATGACTATTCATGAAGTAGAAAGCACGGCAATGAGAAATTCTATCCTAATGTAAAAAGTAAACAGGAACAAGAAAGACACATTTTCCCCCTCATCTCTCTGTTATACACCTCTTCTCATTTAAAAATGAAGTGCAGTCACTTGTCTTGATTGCTTTTGTCCCTAAGGTCACACAGTTGCCTTGCATGCCGGTATAGCAAGAGGTGTTATTTAGTGCAGCAGTGCAACATGTTTGGTGAGATTGACTCTTGTTTGGTTCATTTTCCTAGTTTGCTTTCACTCCCCTTCACAATTGAGAAATCTAGTAGACTGAATCTTTTTTCCATTCCTTTGAGGCTTCATAATGTAAATTATTCTCCCTCTCACTCAACACATCATTTTTCCCCGAAGTTGGATTATCCTTAGTCATACTTAGACTTGTTTTATCTTTTAAAAAGATTATTTCACTTCTTAATTATTTGTATTAATTGCACATGGGTGCAATTTTTTTGAGAAGGCAAGAAGCAGAGTCAGAGCCCCTGAACTTGTAAGCAATTGTGATAATAAAGGAAGCAGGGAAAAAATTCCCTCTTATCTTCTGCAAGAGAAGTGTACTATCTGTCACTTCTGAGACTTTCTCCAGCACACATCTTGTTCTTTCAATGTTTCTTTTCAATTTCTAATGTCTTTCTCACAGTTGTAGAGGTTTCAATTATTGTAATTTATAATACTCATCAATTAATTAAAAAATTCAAATATCCCTCATCTTCCAGACTAAATATTGTAGCTGCAACAATGGTGAACTGTATAGACATGGAACCATATGATGACATGAATGATCAGACTAATTGCAAATGAAATATCAAGAGCATATCATTATTTTCTACATTGATGAAAGTTAAAAGAGAGACAGAGGTAGAAGTAGGATGAAGGAAAGGAGCAAAAAGGTAAAAATAACCTCCTATTAGAGTGGAATAGGTATAATATGAAGCAATATAAATTCAAACAGTATTAGTAAAAATATATTTTACTAAAACCTCTTTGGTAAAAATATGAGATTTTCCTGAATCACACAAAATTGAACTGAAGAATATCCTTTGGTCATTGAGAGGACAGTCTAGTTGGATGCTGGATGCAACAGTCAACATTTTAGTAATTGTTAGCATTTCCGGCACAAACTAGCCAGCCCCAAGGTTCTATGGCCACACATGCTCTGTCAGTACTCAGACAAATATTTGGTCAATCAAAAGAAAGTTGTTTCCACATCCTCGCATTTGTGATTTTGTTGGAAAAGGTGTATCCCAGGGGTAGGCTTTGAGGTTTCAAACACCCATGCTATTCCCAGTTAGTACTCTGTCTGTCTCTTCCTCATGTTTGCAGATCAAGATATAAAGTGTCAGATACTGCTCCAATGCCGTTATCTGCCAGCCTGACATCATGCTTCCCACCAGGATGGTCATTGCACCCTAACTCTCTGGAACCCTGAACCTCCACGAATATCTTCTTTTTAAAGTTTGCCATGATGTTTTATCATGGCAATGGGAAAGTAACTAAAGCACACAGTGTCTCACTGAGCTCTCATTATTTTGAACTTGGCTATTGATATTTAGGGAGTATATCTAGACTCTTTTTCTCTTACCTGTGTCTCATCTGTACAGATCTCTTGAATATATTTGTGGTCATTAATTTTAAACATCCTTTCTCCTATCAACTTCTGAAATGGTGTCTACAGTGTTTCATCCATTAAAGCACTGGATCAGCCTGTCTCTTTCATTGTCGGTATGACTTTATGAAGAATAATTTAAAAATAAACATTGGAGGTTCCTAAAGTAAATAATTTTCTCTTCTTCCATCTACATGGAATAAGTTTCCTTCTTCCTTACACCATGTTTGATTCTCCCTTCAGCAGCCATAAATATTTCGAGTTATCCTCTTTCAGGACCTGGGCCTCATTTTTTCTGTTCACCCTTGCCTGAATTCCCTCACCCACTCCATACTTTACCTTAATGCAGTCCTTGCTATCCTGTAAGTCTACTGTCCCCATAAGAGTCTGTACATAGACTAATGATGGATCCTAATGAAACGTGGTAAAGCTGGGAAGGATGATTAGTAATAGGGAACGCCTGGCACAAAACTTCCCTCAAGAAATATGGATCCTACCATGCAAAAGAAGTAATATATTCTCTACCCTGAATTAACTGATGAATTCATTCACTTAAAAACGATACATGGGCCCTGATAACATGAAAAAAAATACCTAATGACATGTGTCTGTGAATTGTGCTTTGTGTGGGAGATGGAAGTGTTTGTTTGGAGAGGTCAAGCATGACACCACCATTTGTCTATAAAAGAATCATAGCAGCTTTAACATCAGTTAATGCTCTAGAGAAAACATACATGTAGTCAATAGTCATTGGAGACAACACAATCAGATTTACAAAGAGTTTATAGTTGTAATTAAGTGAACTGACCTATGGATGTTTACTAATCTTTGAACTGAATAGTGAAAGAATAGGGTTTAGTATTAACCTATTGTTAGTTGTACACACTCAGGTACCTTAAAATAAGTGGGAAAGTAAATGATTTATGAAAGTTTCTTACAGATTTTTGAAAAAAATCTACCTCAATTTCTACTAAATTAACTGCTATGAGATGTTCTAATTTAAAATTGAATTAGTTTGTTGGCAGCATATATTTTCTCCTCTACCCTTTTCTGCAAATTTCAGGACAAACAGAATAACAAGAAAACATTTCAACCAACCCTTGAAATATGTAAGTAAAACTGAAGGAGATCAAATTCTAGAATTTCAAAGAACATTTAAAATAAATAAATGAAGCTGATTTGAGGTAAAAAACTATGCTTTCTTTCATTCCATCATTAGACTCTGTCTCATAAAAGAAAATCCTTAATAAAATATTCACAGAGATTTTATGCTTCAACACTTTGAGACTATGACCACATCTTGTAGAACAGCACATAGTCAAAAAGTAAAATAAAATAAAAATAAATAAAATGCACATTTTCAATATTTGCCTATTGAGTAAAATTTAAAGTTAGTACACACACACAATTTCACATCCTCATATTTAATTTAATAACTCATTATCTGTAATTTGTGCTGTCCGCATATTTCTGAGTGCAGGTCTATTTATTTATGAACAACCTACCAGGACACATCTTTAGAAGACCAACACATCCTACTCCAGAAACTATCAGCCATCCCTAGTTTCTCAGCTGATGGAAGGGCTCATTAATCCCTTCTTCCTCTATGCTAGAATACTGAATTGCTTTATCAACTAACCTTTTGTATGCAACCACAGCTGTGAGTTCATGAATGTGGTGGTAAAAAAACCCTTTGATTAAATACTCATAAAATGCTATTTGTTTTTTAAGAGCTAATTGATGGCCTCCATATAGATAAAACAACTTCCAATAATAGGCATTTAAAAGCAAAAATGCAGCAAATATAAATTTTTAAAAATTTTTTGGTGTAGTCTTAGGATCTTTTGTGTAACTGGTCATATCACCTGCAAATAGTGATGTATTGATTCTAACATACCATTTGTGTCCCTTTTAGTTCCTACGCTTGTCTTATTGCTCTAGCTAAGACTCCAAACAACGTACAAGACAGGAATGGAGCAGGCAACACCTTTGTTTTGTTTCTGATCTTAGTGAAAGCATGCTGATGCAGAGAGATTCACTTTTCCTTGAAGATATGGTTGCCTATGACCTTGTGGATGGACCCTTACCAGTACATGCATGATCAGCACTAACTGGACCTAGTGGATGATTAATAACAACAACAACAACATTTCATGAAGTAGGAGAGAGACAATTTGAAATATCTCTGGAGGAGTTAGTTGGATGGGTAGTGACCAGTGGCTAAGATAAAATACATCATCTTCATGTATATGAATTTTTCAATGAATAAATATGACATTATTTTTTTAAAAATTTACAATTTTCAAGGCTTTCTTCCCTAAATTCCTATGTTACTTATCATTATCTGATTTCCATTCCTTCATCATAAAATTGAATATCCCTCATATTTGCAATAACCTTTTAATTCTGTTTCTCCTGTTCCTGATTTCTGATTTATAGTACTTTTACTTTGGTGCAGGCATTGTTGTGTGTCACGACAGTCATAAGTGCCTTAGAATCCTCATCACTTCAAAGTATTAAGTTGTTACCTTTTTGTCAAAATCCTGAAGCAAAACAAGCAAACAAACAACCACAACAGAAAAACCCACTATATCCTCCTCCTGTGATGTCCCCAGTGATTAAAAGTACAGAGGTGTAAGAAGATTGCTTTGAGTTCAAGATCATTTTGTTAATTATAGTAAATTTTATAAAGAAGAAAAAAAGAAAGGAAAAGAAGTAAAAAAGACAGGTGAGTAGATAGAGATATTTGTGATAGGCAGATAGACAGACAGACAGACAGATAGATCAATAATACTAGTAATAAAAATAAAATAAAACGATATCCTTCACAACTAATTTCCTGGACTTAAAATGAAACAAGACAGTCATGCTATGCTCATAGAAATACAGATTTGTTTCATGATTCTAGAATGATGCTAGTAACAAGCAGCTATAAACACTACTTATTGATGAGAGTCAGGATTGGGCATATTTACTGTTGAGAGAATATGCATGTCTACATACTGAATTTAGCAGAAATGCATGAATCTGTGTGTATGTATAAAATTGAATATTTAGAGTCATACACAAACTTTTCTTTTCTGAATGAAAACAACAGCAACCAAAGGTACAGAGATGAAAGTGACAAAATATGAGGAGGGTTGTCTATTTACAGTTTAGTCAGGGAGACGACTTGGGTATAGTTACTTGAACAGATCCAATGAAGTGAGTGAAATCCCTGCAAGAACCTGGGATAAGTCAGTGTTAGCAGCAAGAAACATGGCACGAGGAATATTATCAATATATGTTAACATTTTGCTACCACTTTTTTATGTAGTAACACTTGGAATAGTCAGGTATATTATCAGATCTTTAATTTTCCATATCAAAAATATTATTCAAGTTTCTGCTCTAAAGATTTAAAGTGATGTAAGTCATCAACATAAAATTTATCCTGTATGATCTCATTGAAATATGTAGAATCTTTAAAAGAAAAAAAAGTAAACAGGTTAGAACCAGAGAGTAGAACTGTAGTTGGCACCAGATGGGAAGTGAGCAGTAAAGGAAGAAGAATCTAAATATGTTATGTGGCAAGCTCAATCTCTACATGGAATGAACATTACAAACAACTAGCTCCATTGAGCTTAATTGTATTCAGAATTTTCTAAGCTGCTTTAGACTTTTGTAACAATAAATACACCTAGTTTTCTTTCTCCTCCACTTACAGGAATTTGTACAGCATCAGTTTTTAACATTATGTGAGTGGCTATGACACTTTTACAAACACATACCTTGTAGATATTTAGAGCCAAGTCTGGGAACTGTCATGCTTTCTCTTCAGAATGCCTAATGTTGAGACATTTACAATTCTTATTATCAGGAAGGTTTGTCATGTCTATTTATAGCCACTGGCATGTTATACAAAATATATTAGTTCTTGATATTTATGTGTGGTAGCAATATAACTTCTGCCAGAGGCATGTACATTATTATATGTTTGTGTCCATATATAAAATATTTTCCTGTATGGCCACAGTTTTTTCTGTTGCCTACAAGGATTTATTTGAGTAATCTGACACACAACTTGACTTAATATAAGTGTGGGGCAGTTATGATGTGGACTAAATATGACTCATTTCTAGCGACATTTGTAGGTGTTAAAAGAAAAGAAATCTAAGACTCAGATCTCTGACAATGAGAATAGCATTGAGGGATACAAAGATATGCTCAAAGCTAAAGTCTGGTGAATGGAGCATTTAATAGGGTTTTGATCTTGATTTTGTCTCGAGCTCAAGTGTTAAAAGCTGAGTTTTCAGCTTGGTGTTATTGAGAGATGCTAGAACAGTGATTCTCAACCTCTGGTTTGAGACTCTTTGCAGACTGCATATCCTATATATTGGATATTTATATTACAATATCATGATAGTAGTAAATTACAGTTACGAAGTTACAATGAAATAATTTTATGATGGGGGTCACCATAGCATGAAGAACTATACTAAAGGGTCCAGCATTAGGAAGGTTGAGAACCACTGTGAAAGAAAAGAAAAACTTTAATAGGCAGGGCCCAGTGAGAGTTCTGCAGGTCACTGGAATGACTGAGATAAGACATTCTCTCTCTCTCTCTCCCTACCTCTCGTCACTCCTTCCTTCCCTACATCCTCTTTTTCCTCCTTCTTTCTTGCTCCTCCTCCGCTTCCTTCTTCTTACCCTCTGTCTATCCTCCTAAGATATTCCTGAGCCCTTATTATAAACCACAGTATGATAAATCAAAGGCCAAGTAATGCTGTAAATATTAAGACAAGGCAATATGGAGCCACTATGTAGAAGGAACGGTCTATATGCTAGCATATCGAGCTTTGCATGGCTTAGATATTTCCCATGGCATAATGACAATACACCACTAGTTTGTATACTTCTTTCATTTTCCTCATTCTAAATATGTTAAAATAAATTGATAAAATGTTTCAGAGGCATGCCTCATATTGACTAGAAAGAAAGTAATGTTATGTGGGCATGTTTTGAAGATATATTTTATACATTAATTGCATTAATTGTCTCCTGGTCTAGTAGTAAATCGAATCAATTTATTTTACCAATTCTCTAAGATTCCATAACCAATGTACATTTTGTGGAGGCATTTGTAATCTTTTAGAACATTCTGGTAGTAGAAAGGTTAAAAAAAATCATACCAGCCAGAACAGAGTGAATTGTCCTGTAATAAATACAAACATGGAAGTATTTGGCAAACATCAAGTACTGGAGGCTAATGCATGGACTATGGTAAGAATGGTTATGAGCTCATGGACCTTTCAAGTTAGTGACTAGACACAGTAGAATCCTCAGTTTTGAGAAACAATGGCACACTGTAGCCTAGGTTTGCTTTGAGCTCCCCTCTTCGTGTCTGCCTAGACATCATTCTTTTAGATGCATCTGTAGCTCAAATTTTAATTGGTCTTTAAAATAAAAACACAGAGTCAGATACTAGGGGATGAAAGCTGCAAGGTCAAAGAAGCAGAGTCATCAGCCACTAGTTCTTACCCTTATAAAATTCTCAGAATTAAGGGGGCAAGATTCTGTCTCTACAAATCCTCAGACTTAATGCTTTGAGCTCCTATCTCCTCTCTGCCCAGCCATATCCCTTCCTGTCTCCACCTCTCTAGTTCTGGGCATGTGATTTCCAAGTGCTTGGATTAAATGTGTGAGCCACCACTGCCTAACTCTGATTCTCTTTGTGATTGGATTAATCTTGTGTAGCCCAGGCTGGCCTTGAACTCACAGATATTCCTCTGCCTCTTCCTCCGGAGTGCTGGGATTAAAGGCGTGTGTCACCACTGCTGGCCTCTGTGACTAACTAGTTTTGAGCTCCATACTCTAATCTTCAGGCAAGCTTTATTTGTTAGATCACAAACAAAATATCACCACATGCATCTGCTGTGTTCTTTTATGCTGTGCTGAGAGCTGAGAAGCCTGGCCTTGTCCCCTTACCCTAAACTCCAACCTATTCTGCACACTCAAATTTCATTGAGTATATAACTTTAAGGAAAGGCTGGAGTCCGGTGATGGCCCATTTTTTTCTTTCTAGTTGCTTCATTAAAATATTACTGACAAAACTATAAAAATGACAGTAAATCTAATATTTGCCTGATAAATGGAAAAGAATAGGGTCAACAAGGAGAGGACGGACTCTGAGAGTTCAAAGTTGTGATGTTTAATGTGTATTGTTTAATTGACCAGATTTGGAATTGCATAAGACATGGAGGCATACCTCTGTGTGTGGAGAGAAGACATTCCCAGTAGGATCCGCTGATGGGAAAATAGCCACACAGAATGTAAGCAGCATGATTTTATGTGCTGGGAATTCAAGGAGAATAAAAGCAGGGGGGAGAAAAGAAAGGCAGCTGAGCACCGGAAGCTATTTTCTGTTTCCTCGCCTACTGCGATGTGAATTGTTCTGCTTCCTGACTCACTCTGCCTCGGCCACAATTGACTTAGCTATCTGACACTATGAGTCAATAATAAATAAGTCTTCCCTCTTTATGGCTTCTCTGTTGAGGAATTTGATCACAGTGATGGCAAGATAACCAGCACAGGAGACAGTGAAGAAACGATCTATGCTTTGAAACACTTACCCTATTGTTGTCTAGGGTGATGGGTATTCACATATTCCATGGCTACACTTTTCACTGCAGAATTTCTCACAGACATTAAGAACCTAAGGCTGCTGTCCTCTCTACTTCTCTATAGAGATAATCTATGTAAACATACTCATAGTAAATAAATTGCTTTCTTTTTGACATAAGAATTTGTGAGTCCTAGGAGAGTTACAAAACTTCTCTGTCATGTGATCCTTAGCAGTGGCACTTGGTCTATCAACTGGTGTCTATGATATAGCTCATGTGACAAGTCATGAAGGTGAAAACGCTTGGAGTCACTAAGAAGGTGTGACCTAAGAGTTGACAGACACTGAGCAGTAACTCATATGTGTGAAAGGTTGCATTATGAGTGAACACCCAAATGCCTATCTTTTCAATGTTGCTGTTGATTGTTTTTGGCACACATTGGGGGAGTTGGATGTTTACTTTTTCCTCTGATGAATCCTGGATAGAGATTTACTGGTCTTTGTGGTCCCAGAGCTAAATATACCAAGAAGAACTGTTGCATAAGAAAAAAATAAAATATTTTAAATTAACAAAAGCTTCTAGGTTCTAGCTATGTAGGCATATTGCATGTTGCTTCACATCTAGATCCCAAGGACAGAGGCACAAGCTGGAGGAACCTAAGATTGTTTGAGGCCATCCTAGGATACAAGGTGAAACACACACACACACACACAGAGAGAGAGAGAGAGAGAGAGAGAGAGAGAGAGAGACAGAGAGACAGAGAGACAGAGAGACAGAGAGACAGAGAGAGAGACAGAGAAAAGAGGGGGGAGACAGAGAAAAAGAACAACACATGGTGATATTTTGTTAGTGATCTAACAAATAAAGCTTACCTGGAGATCAGAGTACTAGTTAGCTATGGGAGATAGTGGGAGGATATGGATGGTGGAGGAGCAGGAAAATGATGCAAATTCAATATCTTGAGTTATTTTAAAAAATGAGCTGCAATCTCAGAGAATTCACCATGTTCATTGTTATTTAACCTTTTACACAATTTTCTTCAAAATGCTGAATTCTAGCTTGGCAGTTTTGTCTGTTCTGCGCATTCCCTGTGCTTAGAGTCATGTTTTTGTGATGAATTTTTTTCAGTTTTGCATGTTTTCAAGTCTCAGTACATTTTCAACTTGTCACTGTGATACAGCCTGAAGTTGAATAATTTTATAAAGCACCATCCCTGATATCAAAACACTCCTTTAAAAATAACTTATACCATTCTACCTATTTATAGCTCTGATATTGAGAAAAGAAAGAACAAGTGGGGAAAGAGAACGAAATGTCTATCACAGAGGTAAGAATTTGACAAAAACAATGGAAGAAAGAAAGCATCTTTAACAAATGGTGCTGGCATAAGTGGATGTCAATCTGTAGGAGAATGAAAATAGATCCTTATCTATCACCATCCACAAAACTCAAGTCCAAATGGATTAAAGACCTCAATATAAATCTGACCACACTCAACCTGATAGAACAAAAAGTGGGAAGTAGCCTGCAATACGTGGGCACAGGAGACCACTTCCTATGTAAAACCCCAATGATATTAACAGCAACAATGAATAAAAGGGACCTCCTGAAACTGAGAAGCTTCTGTAAAGCAAAGGACACAGTCATTAAGACAAAAAGGCATCCTACTGAATGGTAGAAGATCTTCACTAACCCCACATCAGACAAAGGTCTGATCTCCAAAATATACAAAGAACTCAAGAAACTAGACATTAAATTGCTAAATTACCCAAGATTAATTAAACAAGATTTCCAGGCAAAAGTTGGGAATACGGGGGTGGGGGTAGAGGTGGGGGTGGGGTGGGGGAATGGGGAGAGGGGGAAGGAGAAGAGAGAAGGGAAGGACCGGGGAGAGCTTGGAGGAGTGGGAGGGTGGAGATGGAGGAAGGGCAGATAT
>PVIU01016326.1:0-45337 GCA_004026605.1 Ondatra zibethicus
CTTCTTCTTCTTCTTCTTCTTCTTCTTCTTCTTCTTCTTCTTCTTCTTCCTCTTCCCTCCCTTCCTTTCTTTCCTTCTTTCCCCAACTTTGATGGCAGCTGCGATCTACAAAAAGGTAAACGGTAGAAATAACTTTTTAATAGGAATAATAACTGACCTAATGATTGGGACCTTAGGGTTTGCTATTGCATATCTACATGAAAAGTGATAGGATATCAGCCTTCTCCACATACTGTGTGTGCTGCTGCTGGGTGAATTGTATTCGCTTCGATTTTGAAGGCCCTTGAAAAGTATGTCACATTTTCTCATGATTTAGTGCTTATATCATTTGCGGAAAAGTTCAGACTTCGAGCATCTGAAAGTTTGTTCGGCACTCTTACTTGAATTAATGAGGTGGCTAACTAACATTAAAAATGTCCAGTATTATTGTTGTAACATTCCACACCAACTTGTGTGTGTGCTTGTGTATGTATGTATGTATATATATATATATATATATATATATATAATTTTATCATTCAAGTAAGAACTAGGATGTGGTTATGACTCAGTGATTAAGAACATTGGCTGCTCTTCCAGAGCACCTGGACTCCACTTGTATGGTGGTTCACAACCACCTGTAATTCCAGTTCCAGGATATACGATGCTCTCATTTGCTAGCTTCCTCAGGCTCCTATATTCTCGTGGTACACATAAACTCATCCAAGCACATACCTATGTGCATAAAGGTAAAAAAATCAAAAGCTTACAAAGAACTATTAATATTTATTTTCTACAAGCAAAAAAAAAACCCTTAGATACAAAAGTGTTAAATATGAAATTGGCGTTGAGTGTGTGACGTGATGGCAGGGACTGTTCTGATTCATAGGAATACTTGTCACCAGTCACTGCCTGCCCTGGAGTCTGCATCTCTATAGGCGCTTACTCTGTTACTGGGATGATAAGCAAGTGGGTGTGGCCTGCATCTTAAACTCCATGAGAACTAAGTAGCTTCATTCTGGTTCTAGGTCTCACAATGCTTCTTCTTTTAACCCCCTTCTCCTCCCAGTCTCCACACAGTAGCATTTTTTCCCAGGTGTCTACCTGTCAGTTCTACTCCCTTGCTAAAGTCAATGCGGTTTTCTTGTTTTGTTTTGTTCCTTGAGCCTGGAAAGTGGTGAGTCTGAACAATAGTGAAGGAGTGTTGTATTCTCGAAGAAACCTGGATCTTTGTTACATGTTTTATGCAACCTCAAAATATAATTTCACTGAAGTAAATGATTTCTTCTTTAAAAATTGAGAATCCAGCTTTTGAAACTTAAAGTTTTATTTGATCTGCTAGGGAAAGCTGAAAGATTTTTCTCCTGTGTAATGTTTGTTTTTCTGACACAAAACTAAGTTGGTTTTGAATTGGAAAGAGGATAAGCTTCTGACCTTAAAAAAAAAGAATCAACAAAAAGAAACAAACCCTGATAATCCAAGGCAGTTATATGTTCACCGCCCAAAGAAAAAGAGCTGGGTTGAAGGTGTTTAAAAGTCAGGACAGTGAGGGGTTCATTCACCCGCTGAGACAGTGTGCCTGATCTAATGGGAGCTCACCAAATCCAGCTGGACCAGGACAGAATGAGATGTGATCAAACCTCAAACCGGACTTTCTGAAGGTGGCTACCAATGGGGACGGACTGAGAAGCCTTTGATAATGGCACTGGGACCTGTTTCTACTGCATGTATTGGCTTTTTGGGACCTTAGTCTATTTGGATGCACACCTTCATAGGCCGGGATGGAGGGGGGAGGGCCTTGGACTTCCCACAGGGCAGGGTACCATGCCCTCTCTTAAGGATGGAGGGGAAGGGAGGAGGGGAAGAGGGGGAGTGGGAGGGGAATGGGAGGAGGGGAAGTAGTGTCAATTTTTGAATGGAAAAATAAAATAAAATAAAATAGAGACCAACTCTCTAATGCTTGAACTTGTTTTTATAAAAAATAAGAAAATAATTCCATATCCTCAAAAAAACGATTAATAAATTTGTGGCTTTAGGTTATATGTCCTTTTTTGCTTATGAACTAAGTATTCCAAACAAGTTCCCAGTATGTGAAAAATATGGCATACATTATTTTTACTGAATTTTTCCCTGAATTTTGATGAGAGCTTTGAACTCTTTCATCCTTTATTAAAAATCAATGGACACTTGACCTGCCTAAAATCACCCCTTTAACATTCGTATCCTAATAAATAAGATGAGCAATATAACATCTTGCTAATGATGGAAATTTTAAAACTTCAGCAGAAAGGGCATGCTCAGCACAGCCCCTAGCCCCTGAGAAAGAGCTCCTTCAGCAGCACAAAGCTGATATCACTGGAGTCCTCATGACATCCATTACCACTGACATTGTAATACTCCACTTCCAGACACATCTGCTCCTCAGCCTTCCAGAAATCAATAAGAACAGTGATGAAAGGTCACTGACCGAAAATCATTCAAATCAATTTGTGGTTTCCTCAAAGGGATGTGTGTGTGTGTGTGTGTGTGTGTGTGTGTGTACTCTTAATATAAAATCTGCAAAACATAATCGCAGGATCCTTTGATCCTAGTTTCACCCCAAGTCCATAGGTTTTTATAGATCCTGAGGTGCCCTGAAAGCCTCTAAAGGTAATGCCCACTCTCACCCCACTCTCCTGAAAGTAGACTTTGGTTTGAGAGGCAAGGAGGAGTTTGTGTTAGAATGGAAGTGCTGAGGAGAAGCTGAGATGTGGGTTCCCCTAAAGAAGACTTCAAAGCTAGCTTTTCACCGAGTTTGTGTCTTAACTATGTCTCTTTGTTCAGGGTTGCTCAACATCTTATTATTAGTCACCGGGGGTCATTTTTTTTTGTTGGCATGTGATTAAATTATCACATGACTTACACCCATGGACTTTACCCGATATTGCTTGAGGGTTAAGATCACCACAGGGCTCAAAAGGTATTACTTTGATAAACGATCCTTCCAATCTGTGCATTTTATGAAGGTTAGAATACTAGCCTGTATGAAAGGCAGCTTTCACATTTGGTCAAGTTCTTTCAGTAAATGTTAGCTGCCTTCACTAATTAAGAGTAAAAATGGGCTGTGGTTAATCTCTGGCATGCAGATGATATTTATAACTGAGTGCATAAATAGCCCATTACATATATGAAGAAAAAGACTGTACTTTGCATAAATTCATGCTGTGAAGAGGTAATGATACACCCGTCGAGAAGTAAAAAGATTTCTGCTTAGATGTGGCCATGAGTTGCTTCTTCTTGTGAGTAACAGATTTCAAGAGTTGTCTATCTGGAGCACTAATCCAGAGAGCTTTTCAATGATACTTTTCAACAGAGTATTCTCTACAAAGCCACTCTTCTGAATTTCCACCCAAACTCATTAGTTTTTTTTTTTTAATGAAATTTTAGCTTCTTTTCTCATTTGTATGTGTGCCTGTAAGCATGCGTATGAATGTTGGAGAGCAATTTATTGTTGGTTTTCTCATTCCACCATGTAAGGTTCTAGTATGGAACTACTTATGTGGTCAGGATTAGGGCCAAGTGCCTCTGTCTGCTGAACCATCACTTCTGCCCCCAACTTATCCCAGGTCCTCCTGTGTCTCCCTTCTTAACTACCAAGAGGTTGATGGCTAACATGTTGCCCACATCCTCCAGTTGCTAAGTTTCCCTCATTCCAAGAGAGGTGAACCAGGCTACCATGCACGGCAGTCCCTGTAACCTCAAGCTGAAACAAATCCTTCCCCCATCACACCTGCTTTTAGATGTTTGTCACAGAAAACAAAGTCTGGCAAACACAAACATGCCTAGATCTCCTCAAGGTAGGACCTTAGCTATATTTGAAATACTTAAGAAATACATGCTTTTAGATCTTGAAGAAAAGAACCACTGCGTACTTATTGTGACGCGTATCTTCTCTGAGTCCTGGGGCTTTAATGCTTTTGGTTCTTTCTAAATCTGAATGCTCCCATTTCATGCTGTTATCTCTTTCTCATCATAGTTAGCATCTTTTGGCTTTTTCAAAAGAAAGTTTAGTCCTATATGTTAAAGTATGTATTCATTTGATGAATAATTTGAAAGGACAGGGGAATTTAGCCTAAAAGGACATGGTGTAACAATTAATAGATGCCTATTTTGTTTTATGTTTTACCATTGACTGCTGAATATATATGTACAAACACACACATATATAAATTTATATATACATACCTACATATGTATATATAAAAATACACATATATTTTGTGTATGTATGTGTGTGTGTGTGTATATATATATATCTGTCCTGCACATCTGACCATGTGCTGTGCCTTTTAAACCTCCACACTTGAAGGAAGCACTTACTCCCAGAGATCCTTCTCTGCATTGGCCTGCTTCTCCTGAAGCCATTCACCATCATAACTCCTTATGTACATATATAAATTTACATACGTATATAAATTTATATATATGTACAGATACATATGCTTGATAAAAACCAATATTTTAAAGTTCTTGTAGTAGCAATTGAAATTACCTCTGCACATTTTAAAAATAACATAAGGCATACATGATTAATTTTATATTCTAGTTATTACAATTCCATACCTAGTCCTCATACTGCAATCTATGGTGAAGCATATTATTAGAATAAGCATGCCGTTTGGGGACCCATATCCACCCCCAGATTAATAATTCTGAGTTAGCATTTTTCATTTTTCTCATTTAAGGCCTTAACATGTGATTTTTAATTTTTTTCTTTAATTTTAAAAAATACACATTAGTACAAAGATTCATACTCAAGGCCTCCCAGGCAGGGCTCTGTCCATAATAAAGTCTCCCTTCCCCGCCAACAGATAGGATTTGAAATGCTTTGCCTTTTTGTTTCAGAGACAGATAACTTGTTTTCTCTGAGCTTCTCTTCTTTTCATCTTAGCGTAAGTACTCTCAGTTGTCGAGCTCCATCCTGCACATCTGACCATGTGCTGTGCCTTTTAAATCTCCACACTTGAAGAAAGCACTTACTTCCGGAGATCCTTCTCTGCATTGATCTGCTTGTCCTGAAGCCGTTCACCATCCTAACTCCTTATATACATGGCTACTAGCATTTTGGAGGAAGAAATATGCTTTAGCTATTATTGCAGTTCTTAGAAGCTAACACTCAGATTTAGGATGAGCATCAACCACTACATAAAATTGACTGGAAAACAAAATTCCAGCTTTCTCTCAGTTAGCGTAATATGATACTTTAGAATAAGTATATTTTAAGTTACTAGGAGAGATGCTTTTAGAGGGGACACAGAAAGTACCACTTGACATGAGGTTGTCATGAAGAAAGCAGGAGCACTTCTTTGTCCTGTCAGGTCTGAATGACAGGTCAGGGAAAACAGGATGGGGCTCTTAGGCATAGTGGCAGGGGTGGGGTCTAGTGTGAGCTTAGGACAGGAGCAGGGACTGGGGCACTCTGCTTCATAGTATGCTGTAAATTCACGAAGTACAGGTGGTTTCAAAGGGTAGGAACTTTTAGAAGCATAGGATGGTGACAGAGTTTTGATATTCAGATTCCAAGGAATGCCTATTCCCACAAAAACACAGTTATAGAGGTAGAGGGACAAAAGAAAAGCAAAAGCAAGAAAGATAAATGCTTTGTAGAAAGTGTGTGTGTGTACTTTGCAAATGTACACATTTTGTAATTGACAGCATTCATGTCAATTTTGCTTATGTCTCTAAAAGATTTTTGATAGGTTTCCAGCTGACAGGCTGCACATATTTCAGTTCCATTATCTCATTTGAGTTTTACATTCACAAAATAAAAGGACAAAAAGAAGTTATTACCATTTTATAAATGAGGATATGTGGGGTGTGTGTGTGTGTGTGTGTGTGTGTGTGTGTGTGTGTGTGTGTGTGTGTGTGTGTGTAATGCTAGGTTAAGTTTTCAACTACTGAACTACACTCAGGATACAGGAGAATTGCAAATTTGAGAAGTTAAATTAAACAAGTAGTCAATAGCAGAGACAGAATTATGTCCTAGGTACTTCATGCTTCACTGAATTGTCTGATTTTATTTTCTCCAATAAAACAAGAGCTTGCTCTATCCCCTTACTCTCCTTACTGCTAAGGAAACTTCTGGAGTAAAATGGTTCTCAATATTAGCCAGGAAGCAGCATTCAGAGGGACCAGTGTGTCTAGCAGACATCCTTGTAGCTAATCATTGCTATGTTTTTCCACCTTCTTATTTTTTCAGTTTTAAATCTAGTCTGTTTTCTCTCAGTCCATTATAAACAAACCAGCATGGCAGAAAAAGGGGAGAATCCAGGGGAAACTCCTTCACTTAATCCTTTGCTCAACCGCTTTAGCAGTGGCGTGGCACAAGGAAGGGGTGTTCCCCATACAACCTCTGCGTGGTCTTCTGTATTCATTTGCTCAGCTAGCCACCTGCTCTTGCTCTGTGTGGTCACACAGACACCTGCCAGCTAAACTGCTGTTTACCCCTTGCTCTTTGCATTTCAAGAGATTCAGGGTTCCGCAGACAGGAACTCTTTCTTCTTGCCAAGGGCTGAGAAGGTCAGCAGCCCACCTTGGCCATATGATTAAGGTGAGGTACCAGAAAGAGAAACCTTTCCTAAAGGTCTTACATAAATGAGAGGGAACCCTGGGGACCTGGCTACTATCTAACCCACTCTGGTTGATTCTCTCCACCTTTACTGATTTTATGGAAAAATAGGATGGTACCAGATTTTGATGATGATGGTTATCAAGCTGAACAATTCAGAAATAATGATTTCACAGTGATCATCTTTTCTATGTTCCCTCTGAAATAATTCTCATTCTTTAGAAAGAATATTTTTTTTCAAAACTGATCTTGAGCAAGAAACGAAAGCTTTGGAAGAATCCCACAATTTAGAGATTATTAAATAGATAAAACCCAAAATTGAACACATGGCTAGATTTCCATTTTAAAACCAGATGACCAAAGATTTAATATTCTTGTGTTTGGTAAATGTAATAAAATCTGCATCTCTCTGATTCATGACTTCCTAACATTCAGTTATTTTCTTTCCTTCTGGATGTTTGCCATATGAAAGTACAGTTTATATTCATGTTTTAACTGATGATGTTTTTCTTCAAACTGTTGGCTTTTAAAACTATATTAAATATTTCCTTTAGTATTCTCGAATGCACTTTTAAAAAAATTTCTAATGTACTTTAAATACATGCAATTGTTAAAGTAGAAATCTCTTGTTTTTGTAAAACCTAAAACCGTATCAGACACCAGCAGCATCTTGCTTCCCATGCCGTAGCCATTTCTTTCTCATTCTCAGGCTAAGAAAAGACAAGAAACACTCTGAAACTTTTATAGATGATATTAAGGATCCATGGAACAACCCTGGTCTCTGACGGATACTATTTGCAAAGTAAATCATATATAACTGTGTGCATGTCCTCGACGTGACTTCAGTATCGACTATTTCTACAGGAGGCAGCTTCTTTCACCAAAGTAGCAAGAGATGTGAGGGGAGCAAAGTGGAGAGCCCAGAAAGAGGAGGTGCTGCTTCCTACTGAACATCTTGAACCCGAGCAGGCGTCATTTGCCGGATCAGACTTCACTTTTATGGGCCTTCATTCTCCTAGAAATATATGTGATGTGGCTGACTTCAGGGTGGGTTGGACATCATTAATTAAAGACCTGAACTCTGAAGTGCTCCAAAATGAAAGACATCCTGAGCAATGACATGAAGCAAATGGAAAAGTCTCACAGCACAGAATTTCATACTATGTACAAAACCATTAAAAATTAGACCAGTGTGATGGCTCTTACATGTAATCACAGCACTTGAGAGGTTGAGGTGATAGCATTGCTGTGTGTTTAAGGACAGACAATCTGGGCTACATTATGAGTTGGAGGGCAGTATGGGCTACCTTCTCAAAATCCAAATAAACAGGTGAAACCAGAACAAATTCAAATCCAAATTTCATTTAGGTTGTGAATATAGTATTTATGAAGTATAAATTTTGTATTTAACTTTGCTTTCATCTCTACTACATCTCATCAGGTATTTGTAAATATTCCAAAATGCCATATAGGAAATAATTCTGACCCCAAGCATTCCAGATAACAGAGGCTCAGCCTGTATTATTTCATGAGGGTCACTTAAAAATATCTTTAGATTTCATTTATTTTTATTTTAGATGTTTTAGGTATCCTACTTTTATATATGTTAGTGTAGATGTGTGTGGAGTGACTTTGGAGGCCAAAACAGGGAGTTGTAACCCCTTGGATTCTAGTTGCAGACGGTTGTTAGGTACCATGTGGATACTCAGGTTTGAACCTGGGTCCTCTGGAAGAGCAGCCAGTATTCTTACCCACTCAGCTATTTCTCCAGTTCATGAAAGTCATTATACTTCATTATGATTTGTAGTTTCTATCTTCTGGGCTGACTGTAAGAGAACCATTTCCTTATTCACACTTCTACTTTTCTCCTTCTTCAGTGCTGACACATTGTTTTGGGAAGAATTAACCTTAAACAAAGAGAATTCCTGCCAGGGCCCTCTGCTTCTGACTTGTGCTACCTGCTGAGAACTCCTTTGTTTATCTGTGTCCTTGAGCCCTGAGTGACAATCTAACAAGGTCTAACAAAGGAAGCTTTGGGTCAAGTCATATCTGTTCTTTTCATAGTGAGTTTGAAACCTAAAGGTCAAAATCGCTACCAGGACTTTTCTTTGGGGCTACCAACTAGCTCCTAAGTCATGACACAGAGACTTCTTATTAGTTATGAATGCTTGGTCTAGCTTAGACTCATTTCTGTCGAGCGCTTTTAACTTAAATTAACCTGTCCCTCTTTATGTAGCTTTTGCTTCAGGACTTTTACTTTTCTTTCTTTCTATGTGCCTTAGTTTCCCCGCTTCTCATGCCTGACTGGTGGATATCTGACTGGCTTCTGGCTCTGGGTGTCTTCCTTGTTCTCTCTTTCTCCTTCTCTAGTTCCTCTCCCAAGCCTACTTTTCTCCCCCTATTTATTCTCTCTGCCTGCCAGCCCCATCTATCTTTTCTCTGCCTAACTATTGATCCCCATTTCTTTATTAGACCAATACAGTACCTTAGGAAGGCAAGGTGAAACAAATGCAATACATCTTTACGTAATTAAACGCAGACCCTTACATCATTAAATAAATGCAGCATAAACAAAAGCAACAGACCTTTACATAGTTAAAGTATTATTCTGCAGCATAAACAAATGTAACACATTACTGCCCATTTAAAATAATATGCCACAACGTAGACCCGCTGGCAGTCAACAGGTGTATATGATTGAATTCCAGTAAAAAACAATGGAATATAAAAGTATGGTGTGTTCCTAGGTGTGGAGACCATGTACACATTGTCACGTGCCATTTCTGGAAGAGGTAACTCTGGCTCCACTGGAGGAATATAATTAGAAGTTCCTCATCGGGGACCTTCCTTTTCTTCCCCCAAATGCCTTCCCTTTGCTGACTTTAAACTGCAATCTTTTGATGGCATAAACTATAGTGGGTACCATCATAACTGAAGGGCTATGAAGTCAGGTATTTGTGTCCTATTGCTCAGCAATTGTGTGATTTTAGCTAAGTTATTTAAGTTTTATAGGTTCCTGTTTATAACGTAGGAACAGTACATTCATGTACCTTGCAGGGTTCTTGTGAGAAACTATGAGCCTTGCTGTCCTACAACATGCTGGACGACAAGAAAATTCAAGTGAGATAAAGTGTTATTCACCTCTATCCCAGCATTTAGCATCCAGAAGACAGAGGCAGTTGGATGATGAGATCTAGGGCACAATACTTTATCTTAATTTTGGGGTAGGAAAGAGTGTAGGAGTCAGAGGGGATAGAGGACACGAGAAGAACAAGATCCATCAAATCAACTAAAGAAGGATCACATGGGCTCACAGAGAATGATGTGGCAAGCGCAGGGCCTGCATGGGTCTGCACCAGGTCCTCTGTGTATGTTAGGGCTTGGTGTGTTTCTGGGACTCCTAACAGTAGGGATAGGGCTGTCTCTGACTCTTTTGCCTGCTTTTGGCACCCGTTTTCTCCTACAGGGTTACCTTGTTTAGCCTTGATCTGTGCCTAATCTTATTGCTACGTATTAGACCAGGTTGGGTTGATATTCCTGGGAGGCCTGCTCTTTTCTGAGGGGAAACAGAGGAGATGTATATCTGGAGGAGGGAAGGTGGTTGAGGAGTGATGGGAGGAGTGGAGGAAGGGGAAACTGTGGTCAAGATGTGTTATATGAGAGAAGAATCTATTTTCTTTTTTAAAAGTTGTATTTATTATTCTCCCATACAATACAACCCAACCACAGCCTCCCCTCTATCCACTTGCCCCAGTTTCTCCCTGCTTCCCCTCTATCCGGGAACCCCCCACCAAAAAAATGAGCAGGCCTCCCGGGGCCACTAACCCAACGTGGTACAACAAAATACAGTAAGACCACACACAGACTCTCACATCAAGGCTGGACTACGCACCCCAGTAGGAGAAAAGAGTCCTCAAAGCAGGCAGAAGCATCAGAGACAGCCCTACTTCCGCTGTTAGGAGTCTCACAAACACACCAAGCTAAGAGCCATAACATACCCAGAGGACCTGGTGCAGATACATACAGACCTGTGGCTTGCTGCTTTCAGTCTTGGTGAGCCCCCATCAGCCTTGCTTAGTTGATTCTGCATGTTGTGATCTCCTGGTGTCCGCGAAGCCTCTGGCTCCCGCATTCGGATGAAAGACTCCGACATCAGCTCTCTCTTTGAGGCCTAAATGCTTGACTGTGGGGTCTCTGCATCCATCTACATTGAACAAATAATGCTTTTAAAAAAGAAACTGACTGTATTTTTATTTTTTTTAAAATTTTTATTGAAAGTACATCCTTCATCTGCTGATGGTAGCAGAAACAGATGAAGATCTAAAAGCAGATGATGAATATATTTTCAATAAAAATTTTACAGATCAGTAGGTCTTTTTAAAATTACATTTTGTTCAACTTAGCTAGCATAATATTTAGTTAAAATAATATCATATTCAATTTATTTTTATCAATATATTTATTTATCTGTTATGATATTGGGGGTTAAACCTAATCCTTGGTTTATGCTAAGCACGTATATTCTACCACTGAGCTATATGTGGCCTGTATCATTTATCTTGATCACTAAGCTTTTGCTGTCCCTCCGATCTGAAGCCAAGGGCAAAGCTTCACTCACCTCACCTTAGTCTTGGCCCTGGTGAAGATTAAGCGTAATGATGAAAGCAAATTGCAGTGCACCAGGTCAGTATCATAGGGAACACTCAATAAATAATATGTCACTGTTGCAAATCTTGATGTTACTGTAGTAAGCAATCTGGAGAAGACTTTGGCAAGTCAATGCTACTTTAATGCATATTTAAGCAACAATCAAGAAGTAAAGCCCCAAGATATCCCCAGATAACTTTGACCAGGGGCTGGATAGTATCTTCAACTTGATGGGAAACAATAGAGTTTATGCCCATGTGTAGCTTGTAAAGACTGAGCGGTCTCCATGTGCTGTTTTCAAATTTGTTATACGAACTAGAGTAAAGGAATGAGCTAGAGGCTCTTTCTTGATGTTAGCACTTACAAGAAAATATGTTGAGTTTGTTAAGATTATCTCAAAACAAATAGTGCATTCCAGACTCCCAGAATTGAAATGCTCACAGAGTACGGTGGTCTGGTTAGATAGATTTATCTAGAGAATTTCTTTCAGCTTCAGCACCTGCTGTTGAAAAGTCTCAGTAAACGTGTACGTTGACTTTCATACCACAGTAACCTAGGGAGGTGGAACGTGAAACCTTTCATTATTGTGGACATATGTGGTCTTTGATCCAAACGATATTTATAGAAAGTGTGAAAGATGGGGCTATGAGTTTCAAAAACTAATAATTATTGTTCCCCTTGATTTGTATCTTCTTGTTGGAGAGGTAAAAATAAAATACATTCTTTTGACACAGTGTTTTTTTTTAACTGTTCCTGTAAAACAAAGTGATTAAAACTGTAATGTTTGAATGCTTTGCCCACCAGACAAATAGTGAATTATGAAACTTGTCATGAAATATGCCTATGGAAGTCACTGGAGGCAGGCCTTGAGGAGCTTCTGAACTGAGTCAGGGGAGTAGGCACTTAGGGATGCCACGGATGCTCTTCTCATGACTTTGCCATACTTCAATTTATGCTTTTTTGTCTACATAGCTGTTTTTCAACTATATTCTCCTGAATAAATCAGGAAAATCCAATAAATGCTTTGTGCATTCTGCAAACCATCATGGGAGTTATAGAACCTGAATGTGTTGGGGAAAATTTGAATTTATGACCAAAATCTAGATACCTGCTTGGCTTCTGGGACTTGTAAGAGATAGAAAATTTTGTGGGACAAACCCTTACTAACTCTGGACCTTGAGTGCCAGAATTGATCCAGTTGGTATCAGAGAATCAGAGAATCTACGACTAAAATTTAGTTGAGGTCTCCTTATAAAATTCTTACAGGTCTTCCACTAAGAGAAATTCCACTAATGTTTATTGTAATTATTTAATTATTGTGTTATTGTTTATTATTCACTATAGCTAAGTTATGCATAAACTAGCTAGCTACTAGCTAGCTAATGGCAGAGGAATGGAAAAAATTCAGTTTATGTACATAAACAATGGGAATTTTTCAGCTTTAGAAAATAATGAAATTACGTTGCTGTCAGGAAGGTGTATCTAAATAAAGATGTTTACATTAGGTGAATTGAGCCAGCTTCAGAAATTCAAATGTCATGTTTTGTTTTGTGAAGTTCCTAGAATGTATCTATGACATGAAATCATAATGTTTATATGACATTAAAGTAAAACTGTCCAGCAGAACAAAGGAATTAATGAAGAGAGGAAATGGGGTATGGGAGAACTGTGTTAAAATCACAAAATATACTTTTTGAAAATGCCCTTATGCTAACACAGTACCATGTACAATACATATAACCAGTGACACATTTTCTATAAAGTAACGGTGTTATTCTAGTTTAATAGGTACAATAAAAATATCAGTATGACCCTCATTTATTTCTTGTTTTATTGCTTTTAGTAATTCCTCAAATGAAGTAGTTCTTTCTAAAGTAGTATTCTTGGCTTATGTAAATAACTGTTTTTTACAAATAACACATTTACTTGACAATTTTATTAGTTATATTATAATTAACTATATCAAGATTATCTCTATAGCTAAAAGATTATACAAAGAGATCACATATATTTATATAGATATTTTAGAATATGAAATTGGAAAATGGGAAGTATAGTTGAGGTTTGCAGTCATGTCACTAAGGTGGTACTTGAGTCAGCAATGTTGGTGTCATCTGTGGACTAACACAAATTCATTGGCCCCATTTCTGCCCATGGGACCTGAATTTCCAGGATGCCCTTCCATGTTGCCACAGCTTTCTCAGTGACTCATAGGCACGATAAAGGCAAAGAACCGTTTTTCCTATTTTCATCCAAAGGCAGGTTAAGAAGTTAACACGGAAAAGAAGCCCAGGTTAAATGGTGGCGTGATAAAGTATCCATTGATCCATGACTGAGACATAAGAATTTCAGGGCCACAACAAGGTATGTCCCAGGGAGAAGTTAGTCATCGTGGTCAACGTATTCTTTGTGTGCTTATGAAAAAACTAGAATATCTTGCATTTCCTTTTGTTTGGACAGGCTATCCCCTATTCTTTGAATGATTTCCCTTAGGCTCTAGGCATGGGCATATATAGATATGGCTATCTTTTGGATCATAAATTTGGCAAATTCAATAAGGCACCCAGTTAGGGTTGACATTTTGTTCTTGCTCAGACTGCCAGGTTTGATTACACTAGAGTGTGTGATCCATGACTGGCTTCTCTGCTTAATTCTTTCTCACACAGATGTTATGTGAGCAATGATAGTAAAAAGGGCCAGGAGCTGAGGCTCACCTTAAAGCTCTTGGAAATCACTTATTTTACTTTTTAAATTGTGTGTTTCCATTTACTCTAGCTCAGTTACTGTGAATTCCCGTTTCCTAATGCAAGAGAATTTCTCACACATCTATACTTACGCCAAATAGGCTAAAATTTCAAAGTGTTTGCTGGACATTGCTTTCAACTCTAGGGGCAATGACAACATTGCAGATGCCACTGACATTTGTTTAAAACAGTTAATAGGAATCACACAGTAATTATGTTTAAGTGTGATGTCATTTTAATATGTACTTTGAAAGCTTATTTCTAAGGAGATAAAACAGGAATTTCTTCAAAGAAATTGGGTTTTTTTTGTGTGTGAAATCCAAAGCAGAAACAAAAGAAAACATTTGCCCATTTGTCTATGTAATCGTCTGGTTGTTGATGTTTCTTTAAATATAATAACTCTGTACACATTATTTGTTTCTAATGTCATAGAAACTCATGATACATTGCTTGGCTTTGTTAGAGCTCTTACAATGAGGATTCGGTTACATTTTTATTCACAAACAGCTAGGTTTGACTGTTCAGATACAAACTGTTATTGTCAATAGTTTGCAGTATTTTTAGCCAATAAAAACATTCTACTTTGTCTAAGAAAGTATTCATTTTGAAAATTGTTTCTTACATTATTTAGGATAAAACAAAAGTGTTTTTCATTTGTCTTTCTTTGTGAGTATTGTTTTCTTTATTTATTGACACAACTTGGTGGGTAAATCCTAGGAATTACCTCTGAAATATGAACTTTCTTCATGCAACCAATAATTCACTGTAAAATATCTCAGTGCCCCACTTTGGATGCCAATTTGTTGGTGGAGACTGTTTGTTCCTTTCCCAACCACTCTGACTTGGAATAATCACACAGAAACTATATTATTTGCAATACTGTCTGGCCAATAGCTTAAGCATATTTCTGACTAACTCATTTTTATTAACCCATTTTCATTAATCTGTGTATCACCATGTAGCTGTGGCTTACAGGGCAAAATTTTAGAATCTGTGTGCTCCCCTGAGGCTACATAGTGTCTCCCTGACTCCTCCTACTCTCTCTTTCTCTTTATATATCTCTTTAAGCCTGGCTTTACTCTGTTAAGTGATTGGCCAAAAGCAACTTCTTTATTAACTAATAAAAGCAACACATATACAGGAGGACTTCCCACTGCAGGTTATCATATCAGACATAATAGATATGTCTGATATAATAACTTTCCTAAGTTTCCTAACTTTAGGAAACACCTCTTCTATCTAACTGGGCTCTGAATTTCTTGATATTTTACAGTGAATTATTGGTTGCATGAAGAAAATTCATATTTCAGAGGTAATTTCTAGGATTTACCCACCAAGTTGTGTCAATAAATAAAGAAAACACTACTTACAAAGAAATACGTTTAAGCTATTGGCCAAATAGTCCTGCAAATAATATAGTTTCTGTGATTATTTCATGTCAGGGTGGTTGGGAAATGAACAAGCAGTCTCTGTCAATAATAACTATAACATCTAATATATGATAGATAATAAACTTTGACCGATAACCGTGCATGATAGATGTAGAGTCAGAAGGAATTATTCAATAATAGTCCAAGTGAGATTTAAAGCCATTACATATAAAAAATAAGGTGTACACAAATGCCACACTCAGGGGAGGTGGCCCCACCACACACAAGTATAGGATAGCTGGCCCCTATTAAATGGGCCTAGGAGAGCTGGACCCACACATTGCCTGAGAGGGGCAGGCTCAGCTACCACCAAGACCCATATTCTGGCCTTTCAATTGGCCCACACTAACATCTACCACATCTATGACCTACAGCAGTATGTGAAGGGACTGGTCCTCTAGAATAATAACCACAGGATCTCCATGACTTGGAGCAACAGCAGAATATTTGGGAAGATTTTGGTAAGAGTCCAGTGATGATGGTGTGCTAGAGGACTTGAATGAATATTTTGTGGGTGTGATTGGTTGATCAAAAGGATATTCTACCCCAGCACCCAGTGCCAATAGGATGAAGGGATGAATGAAGAGGTGTTAGAAAGACAGAGGAGGGAGGTATGTTTTTGTGTGTAGGTATTTTGTTTTGTTTTGAATTGTTTTGGGGGGGCAGTTTCTTTGGGGGACACTGCAAGGGTAATGGGGTATATGGAGGGACTGAGAGGTGAGTAGGATTGGGGGACATGTTGTGAAATTCTTCAAATCAATAAAGAGTTATGTTTGAAAAAAATCTCTTAGGAAGGTGATATATTTGAAACCCACTGTTTTAAGAAAATCACTGTGGGTGTGTCTCCTAGGTATGGAAAATACCGTTTTTTTTTTTTATTGAGCAACCAATGAAATGTTTAGATTATGTTCTCTAGACACGATAAACAAAATTATATCCTCTCAAATGAGTTTCTGTACTCATTTGGTGGTGGAAATAATAGACCTGCTTCCTACTTACAGGCCTCTTAGCCTGATGGATGTAGCAGTGAACAGCAAGAGAGCCTGTCTTAAGCAAGATGGGAGCCAAGGACTTTTAATAAAAGTGACTTTCAAGATGAGGAAAAAGCTGACATATCACAAAGCCTAAGTGATGTGACTGACTATTTCAATTCCCAGATAGCTCATTGATAACTTAGTGGACACTGCCATTGTGTTCATGCCTCTTGTGATGAGCTCTACATAATATGATTTGGCATGTGTGTGTGCGTGTATGAGCACATACATGCACACATGTACAAACACACTCTTTGAAACAAAGTCTCTTGTCTTTGTTTTGTGTTCGTTTTACAGATAAGACTATATGGGTTAAATCACTCTCCATGGTCACTTACAAAGTAAGCAGCAAAGCCAATACCTGGGTCAGATTGCACATATGAGACACTGAACTTTGGTCTTGTGCTATGCACTAAAATTCTCAGCTATGATCAGTCTTCCACGGCACTGGGTAACTAAGAGGAAAAAGCCAGAGCTATAAGGTAGCTCACTGTGTACACTCAGTGTGAACACTGTTAATAATACTCTCTCTGGTTCTGCAGTAGCCTTACTGACAAAAGCACCATGAATGCTTGTCATTCTGGCCCCTACATCTCTAGGCTAAGTTCTCAGTGTCATGCTTTCCAACTAAGAACAAAGTTTGACATTATTAATGTCTGATAATGGTGGAAAGACATTGTTTGACAATCTTTCCCAAATTCAAACCAGTGACTAAGTGAACTCTTTTGCATGTAACATTGCTCTGAATAACAGTCTACATGCCCTATTACTAATTTAATTCATTCATTAGAGAGAATGATCCAACTGCGATTTATAAAAAGCTGCAGCAAACTCTTACGATCAAGATCTGCTAAGTTATGTTAAGCACAGTTAAGTGCTGATATCTCGTTTGTTTTCTGAGCAAAAGTTGAAGTTTCTCACTATTAGAATAATGTATCTATTCATGAATGTCTATGGTTTCTTAGCTGCAACATGCTTTTCAAGTTAGAATCCAAATGTACGTGTATGGGGTGATGTGTTTAGATGTATTCACAAATGAATAAATACGATGGTTCATATAATTATGGCAATATTTCCTAAGTTATCAGAGAGCTACCTGGGAATTAAACTAACCAGTCACATCACTTAGGCTTTGTGCTATGTCAGCTTTTTTCTTCATTTTTAAAATCACTTTTTATTAAAGAAATGAAAATTTACCAACCTTTCACTCAACACAAAGTAATGATGAAATTCTAAGCCATTTATATTCAGCTGGGGTAACATATTTATTCAGGTGCCAAATGTAGAGTGTTAATGGATTAAAGTATATGGGCAAAGTGAGCAATTGTACTGTAAATGTTACTTAAGTGAATTTGGCCTGCAAGGGTATTATTGATTTATTTTATCTAATTTGGTTTGTATTGCAATTCAAGCTCAAGACTGAGGGTTGAAGTCATCTGTCTTATAGGTGAAATGACTTCAGGTCACAGAGGAACTAAACTAAACGAGCAAGAAGTCTCTTCCTCCCAGGAAGCGAGGAGAATGCAAACATTTTCCAGTGGGGAGGGGCACAAGGAGGGAAGTGTTTTTCCTTCTCCCAAGGATATTGGGAAACCATATTTCACCAGGTAGAAAACAGACAACCACCACTCAGTGAAACATTTTGGCTTCTCCATCAATAGTAAAACAATATCCTCCTAATTGCTGAAGATGGTGTTCTGCAGTGAGAGGCCCTATGCTTGAGGATGTTGTTTGTCATCGATCACCTTATAAATCAGCAGGACAGAAGGAGAGGTACTATTTAACCGATGGAGAAGGATACTATTGAGTATTTCTGATTTGCGGTCTCCCTTCTTATGTAGAAAAGAAAGGATAACAAATAGTTCTCAAAATCTTTTTTCTCTAAACCTATGATATCAGTTAATGCTAAATTGGTATTGAGTGATGGAATTCAAATATGAAAATTGTTTCTTACCTTTAAGCCACCTTGAAAATACCATGCTAAAGCTCTGTCTAATAATTATTGCCAGAATTTGTGATGGGTATAAAGAAAAAGAGAGTAATTAGAATTTTTTAAAAGTGAGCTTGTCAGAAAGTAAAGAACTTTGATAAAATTCAGAATTTGGGTCCTAGGACAGCTCTGAAACAAGGAAGGATTCTTTAATTGGATAGGGAGAGTGAGGCCCGTGGAGACCTGGTGACCAGTCTGAGGACACCTGGGGGACTACTGCTGGTAGTTCTGAGGTGTAGAAGTGGTTGGCACTGTGCGCCGGCATTCATTCCCTGGCTTTCTGCTTCTAGGGTTACAAAGAAATCTATTAATTAAACAAAACAGCCAGACAGAACCCCAGGAGTCTTCAGATATGAAGTCTCTAATGACTCTCTGCAAAATGTCCCAGACCTGCAACATCTGTTCTGGAGATACCGTCAAGTTCCACTTCACAGTTCCAAGGTAACAACTTACTTCCTTTATGTTTTATTATTATATTTTTTAAATCACATAACAGCTGTCCACGTATTTCCGAGGACAGACCTTGGATCTCAGCCTCAGCCAGAGACTGTTATATAGAACAGTCTCCACACTTCACTGTAAGTGCTAATTAAATGCTTCATACACAAATACATAAATTCACTTACACACTGATGAATTCCCCTTGCCAACGAGCTTCTGTATAAAGGATCAGAAAGCAAAATGGGTCCAGTGGATTTATCACTTATTTTTATGGGAGCCCAGACAATTTTGAGAATCGATTTGTTTCTTGCAAGAACGATTTGCGTGTCCAATACATTTATATTTTGAGATTTTTGGAAAATTTCCTGGAAAAAGAAGGCCAGTTTTCTCAATCAAAAACCATGGAGTCCGGCACCTAAACTTAAACCCAGAAGTCCTGGAGGAAAAGAAAGGGAGATAACCCTTAGGTGATTCATTCATGAGTCCCTAGGGAAAGAATGAGAAAAATCAAGGGAAAGGAAAAGGCGACTTATGGCTCACTGCAGCATGGGGTGAATTTGTCTCTAGTGTGAGGCCGGAGGTCATCCTTCCAATGGGGAGAGCAGGTAGATGTCAGAGCCTTACGTCCCCCCACTCAGAACCACAAGTTCATGTGCTGCTTCTTTCTGATCTTCCCCGTTTCCTACTGTGCCCTCGTTAGACACAGAAACACAGGCTCTGCTCCCAGCCCTAGAACAAGACAGAGAAGGTCATATCTCTTATCTGCTTTTATGCCAGCTCGCAATCTTGTGGGGAAACTGTATAATTAAAAGGCAAGTAAATCCATAATAAAGATAATTTTGAGTAGCAAGAATTGCTATGAAGATTATAAATATAATAACATGATAAAGAATTACTGGCAGGAACAGAAGTCCTCTGGGCAAGAGGCTGATCATGAACTGGCCTCCCCAGCGAGGTGAGCTAAATTACCTCAAAGATGGGAAGGAATTAACCACATAATGCTTGACAAAAGGGATTTCTTTTTTCCAGAAGAAAAGCTAACACAATAGCTTGAAGGCCAGGATGAATTTAAAGAAACAAAAAGATGGTCACAGGATTGAGGGCATAGTGATGGTAAGGTACTTAGGGACAGGTGGTACAAAAAGAAACTAGGAGGTTAATAGGTAAAACATAAAAAAAAATTCTTATAGGTAATAGAATATACATGGACTTTCTCCTCTAGTTCATCATTGCTACAGTTTTCTGCATACCATCTTTGCTCAGCACATTACACCAAATCTGGAGAGATGCTAGTTCATGAACCTTTATGACAATATCTTGAGAAATACAATAGTATTCCCATTTTGTAGATAAGAAAACTAAGAATTTCAGAGGGTAAATAATTCCTACAAGGTTGTATAGATAGTTAGTGGTACAGCCAGGCATCCCAACTACACTTAACACCACAATCTGAGACCTTATCGCTTCTCCAGTTTAAACCATTTCTTTTTATCTCACTTTCCTGAGCTAGCTGTCAGGTTGTATATATAATACAAATGAAGCATAGTCAAAAGCAAATATCTACCGAAACAGGTGTGTTGTGAGCCTCTAGGTCGGGAGAAACTATATACAAGGAAAAGCAATAGTTAGAGCTGGAGGTCACTGGAAACTAAATGCCAAATGAATGGTCTCTGTTGATTGAACTACCTCAAGAGGCTCTGCATTCTCTATTGTAGCCAGACAGATCTCCATGGTACTAAGACTTCATCTTTGTACAAGTCTATATATTCACATATGCATGTACATGAATAAGTACATAATTTGCATCATTTGTATTCCTGTATACTTTTGTATGAGTTGTGCATTGAGGGAGAATGCGTTTACAAATAGACAGAGACATTTGGAGGACAGAATGTTGAGATTATCCCTTTGATAGAGAGTATATGTTTTTCCTCTTGTACATCTCAAAACAATGAATTATTATTAGATTAAATAGCATATAGCAGAATTTTAAATCTGGGTTATGAAATAAGATCTAATTCAGTGCCAGATGCCCTGCCTAGCAGATATGAAGTTCTGGGTTTGATTCCCATCACCACAAAAGGAAAATTGATGAAGCGTATCTCCGTGCTCCCTTCAACTTCATTCAAGACCTTCACAATAAAAATTAACATCTTAAACCACTGTGTTTTGTATACATTTTATGTAGCGTATATACTTTATGTCACTTATAAGGCAATTACTTTGATACATTCTTGAAATGTGCCAAAATATGTCATATATATGTAATGCGCAACACCACGTGTGCGCACACACACACACACAAGCACACAGAGTGTTGATGATTGATGTATTTGTTGTAATAGGATTGCCCTCCAGCAGACTAGTTGTCTTAATATTCATTTTGCTCATCTAATAAGTAGAAACAACAGTGTTTCTATTAGTGTTTCTAAGTCCATTAGGTAAAATAAATAAAATGATGTTCATATATGTGTATAACATGTACTAGGGTACAAAGTATTTGACACACAATAGATGTTAGTAGCTGACAAATTTTTACTCCCTTTATTAATACAGTTGTTTTTTTGACATAATATTTAATGTATTTCACAGTATTGCTGTTTTCTAGTAAATTATTATTATTATTCCTCTATTATTGAACGTAGCCCCAGTTTACAGCTTTCATCAACTTCCAGAGGAGTTCACATAAATAGATTTGAAATTATGTGCAATTCAAACAGTACAGTTACCTAAGTCATCTCCAAAGCATGAAAGAAAATCAGAGATGGGGATAATCGGAAGTCACCTATCAGAGCCCAACAAAATGTACAAAACATTTCAATGGGAAAGAAAGCAGAAGACTCAAAAACTAGAAAACATTCCTCAAACCAAAGAGAAGGAATGTTTTTCCATGGCTTTATCCCATTGTTGATCTCAGCATGGCACTTTTAAAATAAAAGAGCTGATGACACCAAGTTCCATCTCAGCAAAATAAGATAAAGCAGATTAAGTATTCTGAGGTGGAGGAAGCCCATGTTGTCATGGAAATACGTCTCCTTACCACATAAATGTGATTGTATTTACAACAATGGGCCTGTGGTTGCAATGTTCCATTGCCTGGCTTTCTTTGTAGAAGACAACTATAAATGACTCAATGCTATGCTTGACTTCAGCATGCCACTTCCTGCAAAAATGAGTGGATTTTGGTAGTTCTGAAAGTTCTTATTGGTTTCCTGCTGTTATATTGGGTTGGATAGACTCCCGACTATACAGTATGTGCCAATGTGTTGTCTCTCACATTTCATTTATGAAAACATAAGCCCAACCTGTTGTTTTTTTTTTTTTAAAGAGGGTGCCAGCAGCTTGCTGCAGCTCCCCAAGACCATGCGGCTAGTCTCCTGGTCCCCATGCGTGCTGCGGCGGGTGGGCGGCAGGGATGTACGGTGGTATGGGACGGACAAAAGAGAGACGGATAGGCGTGCCATGCAGAGATAAACATTTATTAGATGAGTGATGGAGGGAGAAGAAAAGATAAAGAGATAGAGGGGGGGAGGGAAGGGAAGCGGCTGCTGCTCCCGTGAGAGCAGAAGAGGAAGAGGGGGAGAGAATTGGGGTCAGAGGCTGGAAGTTGGGAGTGGGCGTGGCCTGTCTCTTAAGGGCATAGGCCAATAAGAGGCCAATACTACACAACCAACATTGGTTTTCAAGATATTCCCATGATTTGGCCCTAAACCCTTTACAGCTATCTCTGGATATTAAAAACACTTTCCAATATTTTCCAGAATCATTTGTACCAGGTGGTGTTGGAATTTGGTGCAGACCCTCTGTGGAGGATTCCTAGATAACAAGAAGGGACGTTACAGGAAGGGCAGACCCTGCTTTGAGTGTTTCCTTGGCATTGCACACATGGGCCTGGCATTCTTGTATCACCCGATATTCACTGACATTGTCAACTGAGATTTCCTTGATATTTGGAAGTTTCTAGGGACTTGTTAGTTTCCTTAGAAACATCACTGAGCAACATAGGGAAATTATTCAAGCCATCACCAGAGGATGCACAACTCTGAAACCCAGTCACTTTGGGGAAACCTGTCACCTCTCAAGAGGTGATGCTTGAGGTGCTGGTCCTTTCTTATGGGTCTATTTTGTAATGTTTTATGCTCTCCTTGCCATCTTGTGCTGGTGAAATTTTAAGTGTAAATGTTAACTGAGTTAGATGATTACACTATGAAGGACTGTAGCACCTTCTTTTTTTCTCCACCATTTGCATCTCTCTTTCTCAATGGACTTTATGCCAACCACAGCCTCCTCAGTGTCCCCTAACATACAGCCTGGTAAACAGTAAGCATGGAAGTGAAATTATGAGCAAATGAGCCTATGGAATTCACTAGACACCATTTCTGAGATTTCAAATTGAAACAATAGCCTAGCTTAAAAAAAAGTGTAGATAAATGTATTGGTTTGCAAAAGTTCTTTTTCAAAATCTATAACAGATCAATAAGTACTTCACTGCTCTCCATGTGCACAGTCTCTCAGCTCCCTTGTTAGCCTTCTCATCCCCTTCCCCACATAAGGATGTAAGTCTAGTTTAGAAGAATTAAAAGAAATCATGCAGTATTCCAAAACGCTTGGATTAAAATCCTAGCTAAATCCCCACTTCTTAACACTCAAACTACCTTTTCTCATCTACAAAGGCTCCAATCCTGCTTTCACTTCATATGAAGACAAGATATGATATCTTGTAAAAGACTCATGATATAGTTGTATATACTATACAAAATTCTCCATTGTCGTATTGTTTTCCTACCTTTGAACACTCTAATGACTCCCTGCTGCTAAACTAAAACCAAAGAAAAGAAACAAGAAAAGAAAAACTTGATACCATGGGCTAACAATTCTCAGAGTGTGGGTTTTTTTTGGGGGGGGGCAGGCACAAGTCTTACCCTAGTTCTACTCTTTCAGACTATCTATCCAATTCCTCCCTTATTCACATTCTTGAAGTTTTCAGGACTCTATGTTTTGGATACTGTGTGAATACACTGCATTATTATCCTTATCTGATGGCATTTCTTTTGCTATCAGAAGCTACACTGAGTAGTGTGGGAAATGTGTGCTCTGGGTCTGTTGTCCTGGGTTCAAATCATGGCTCACTCACATACTGTACTATGACCCTGGGTGACTTATCATTTCCACACTTTTGGCTTATTCTTGGTATAGTGGAGTTTGAATTATTATCTCCTAAGCTACAATAATTAAACAAATTCACCTGTGTAAAACTTTAACATGTCTACAAACATACCTTTCATCTAGTTAATCCTTTGTGGAATATTAGCTGTTTTAATCATCACCATCATCATCATATTTTTTAAAGAATGTGTTCATGAATGATATTCTTAGTGCTCTGCCAATAACTGTCTTGTGTCTTTATTGTGAACTTTAACTATTCTGCGTTATATTATGGTAAATGACTTGAATGCTTGCCACACCATAAAATTCTATGCTTCTTCAAGGCAGTGGTCATGATGTCATTTTCCTACTCTAGTTTATTATTCAAGGATCTTAAAACAATGTTGATTCAAATATTGTACTTAATCTGAGGTGAAATGAACAAGAATGCATAAGTCCAATTCCATTATTGTTTGCTTATTCATTGTCCCCTGTGTGAACAAGAACTCTTCCTTTGTTTGTCACTATTTCAGTCCTTATAGCTTAAGATAGTTCCTGACACAGTAGAGGCATTTGGGACTCATTTATGGAATAAAATCATAAATTAATGGATAAATCTCTGGATGAATAGATCCATCAACAAATCACAACATCTTTCTACATTGGAAAACATGAGCATTGGTCCTCAGATTCCCTCTGCTTTTTCATATTTAAGAAAACCTAGTGTGTGTAGAATGCAAAATTAATCATATCCAGAGAAGGATATAAATTGGACACGTGGGTAACTACTTGACTAGATAACATGAAGATATTTGAACAAAAAAAAAATCTCTTGCCTAGGGAAAAGCAGGTGAAATTTGCCTTTTCAACATTTTTGTGCCAAGCCACATAATTTACTTCTCACCCGGGAACAATTTCTTTCCCCAAGCCATAATGTGAGTTTCATCACAGCTGTGGAGCTAAAGTCAAAGTCAGAGTAGATATCGCTGTGTCACTTGCTGGGAAATGACTTTTTAGTTTGGGTCCGTGTCTTTGTCTGGCAGTTTTCTTATTTGTGTTTAAAAACACCCACTGCAGAGAGGTACACATCTGTTCCTGTGTATGTAAGTAGAATGTGGAAGGAATATTTTTTGTGTGTGGCTTTTAATTTTGGGACTCTTTAGCTCTCCCAAAACATAAATTTTGATGCCTCTTTTTCCACCTAGGAATCAGGAGTTGCCCATGTATGTGTGAATTATACACCTGAAGCAGTGATGTTTAAGAGAAAACGTGGCTATTTTTATCATCTGTATGCAGCAGATGATAAAAGCAAGCAGACTTAATCGTATGATACCGGTGTCTTCTATACTTTTTACTCCCTCCTTCCTATAAAATTTCCATTCTTGGTACCATATGGTAAAACTAGAGGATAAAATACTGCCCTTCCTGCTGTTTTATACTGCATCTTCCCCTTCTGGTACTGGCGTTTCATGAGAGGAAAAGAGCTTGAAGCAGAAATAAAAGTGATGAAGATTACCACAGGTTAGGCCAGTGAAGACAATGTGAGATTCCTATTATTCTAGCCTCATAAGAAGAATGACTAGGTTCTCTACTGTGGTGCCTTAGCAACTGCTTTTCATTTCTGAAGGTGACAGACCCTGGCCTGACAGCATGGGTCAGAAATAGGAAAGCTGCCTCTGGTGTTCCTGGTTACCTGGCCCCAGCCACAGAGACTGGAATGTGGTAGAAGATGAAGGGGAAAGAATTTTAGCCATAGTCATGAGTAGACAAGTAAGATCCACAACATTATGTTGATTACGGATCATTCTTCTGGGTTCACTTTGCTAATGCCAGAAGCATATAGTCACCATATAATTAGAGGTATATTTCTCCATATATTCAAGCTATTAATTATTATTCGGACTTCTCTTGAGAAAAGTGACTGCATTCCTGTATAATATGAACTATAGTCACACATCAACTCATTTATAAAAATCTGTTAATCTAATGCCAGATCTATTCCAAAGTGCTCTTGGATAGATAATCCACAGTTGGAGAAACATCAAGAAGAAACTGTAGAAGCCCCTCTCAAAGAAAGAGCACAAGTCCTAAAGATAAAGAACCATGTTCAAAGTCACCACACTTGTCTTGTGTCCATTAAATGTGAAAAAAACCAAAGCAAATGATAAATTATTATACAATGCTTAGCTCTCAGTAGTGTGAGTCTTAGAAGCAAAAATAAGGATAGCCATTCAGATACCAACTTACAATGAATGGCCACAAGGTAAAGAGCATAAAAGAAAGGAAAACCGATCCCAAATGTCAGTATTCATAACCATGTTGCCAGTGTTTCCTTTATGATAAATAAAGATTTGTTGGTATGGAATTATTTTATTGAACAGCCTGTGCTTTTTCTCGGTATGCCAGTGGAAGTGTGTCTGTTCAACGAAGATCTCTATTACAAGTTCAGGTATTTAAAGCCTACTCATGAAGAATCTGTCATTCATTTTCTAGACTATCTTTGTTATCATTAATGCTATTTTAAACACTGAGATTAACAAATGAGAACCTATAAAACCCTTCTCATATTGTTTTGTGACCATGAGGCATCTTAAAACTTCATATCTGAGAGTCTTCACAACTCCGAAGTTAAATATGATTTCTAATTTAATGTTGATTTTTAATCACCAAATTCAGTATTATTCAGCTCAAACTCAAATAATGTCCACTGAGTGATTTACTTATAAATTAAGTAATACAGTGTATAATCTGTCTTGTGTGTCTATGTGTGTGTGTATGTGTGTAATGGAGAGGACACTTTAAATATTCAACTACTGAGTATTAATGTGAATTGAATTGTCACTGTAATGTAAAATAGAGGGTGAAGAAAATGGCTGCCAGTAGATGAAGGCAGAAAATATGCCTTCATGCTAAAAACAATGAATATAGTTTATTGTGATAGGGCATGTGTACATAGCTGCTCATGTTTTAAGGATTCATGAGCCTACAGTATAGAATCAAGGCCCTGTATTATGAAGAAAGTAAGATTTTGAAAAGCTTTCCTGGTATCTATCTTCATGTGTTTAAAAACATTTTGATTTGTCAGTCATTTAATTTAAGTATAATTTGTATGCCATCTCAGTAAGAACCTAGCTATCTATCTCTATCAATTATGGATAATATCTGAAATTTTATGGAAAATGATGTACATACAAGTGGTAAGTAAATTGAACATTCTTAATGTTTATCATTATCATTGCTGTACTTAATGTGATCCCATAGTTGACAATATAGAAGTTTCCAATATGACCTTGAATGACTTGATGGGATTGGGTCTAATATTTAGTTGTCTCTTCCTACATAGGATCACTAGTAGACTTCTGATCAAAAGTTCTTTCTCTTATAGACTAGGGATTTCAAAACCATGTGCTTTAAGCAAATGAAGGAAAAAGGACAGCATTTCCCATTTCTGACATGACTTCACATTTTCTTTGGAAAATTTAAGCCCCAGGATACATTATGTGCTTTCTTCTTTGCACCTGGTCATACACCCTTTTAGTAAATGCTTGCCATTAAAATGATAAATGGATGCTATTAAAATACTTTAATGCATAGTGCACCAAAAGTGTCTACTTAGAGGCTAGTTTCCCTTCAGAATTTTGAAGAAGATGCCTTCTCAGCTTTTCTTTCTTGGCACAATTCTTAAGAGAATGGGTAAATGTATGTGTCTGTGTTTCTCCAAGGACCACCTGGAATACTGTATTGCTCTTAGAACTTGGGTGACTTTAATGAGATAGTTTTAGTTGTAAACAGCTCACCATTGCATCTTTGCCCCTATTATGAAGGTTATGAGTTTGATGGGGGTGAAGTGATAAAGACTCTCTTTTGAGCTAATTTTGTGTTGCTTATACCTTGTTCTCAAAGATGATATTCTGCAGTGTATGTAATTTCTGGGTAAATAGAATATTATGATGTGGGATTCCCCTCTGTATGCTGGAAATATGTTTTATTACCATTGCTTAATAAAGAAGCTGTTTTGGACAATGGTAATAAAACATACTTTTGTAATTAATATAGTTTCTGTGTGATTATTTGGCAGCCAGGAAATGAATGAGCAGTCTCTGACAACAATATTACTTTACAGATTTAAAATATCCAAAGCTTTGTTAGAAAGAAAAATACATTTTAGGGAAAGTCAATAAAAAAACATCAATAGTTATCTAAGATACTGAGTCTTTTTGAAGAACTCAGAAGTTTACATCTCTGACATTCTACAATAATAATGGTGTTGTAAAGACATAAAGATATACTTCTATGTGCTCTTTGAAATTGCCTTGTTTCTTGATATTCTGTGCTGCAATATATTTACCATATTGTTTTATAAAATGATTAATTAAATTTTGAAATTTTATATAGTTATGAAAATTTTTGCAAGTAAGAAGACATAATTTGCTTTAAATAATGATTTTAAGATTTCTATTCAAATAATTTTAGACTCTCTTCATGAGGAGGTCTTCATCATCATAGGCTGAGCAATGAAATATGCACTATATGAAATATATGCAACAAATGCTCATGAAATACACATAAAATTGATGATGATTTTAAATATGGCATCTCCCTATGTAATTCAACCCTCAAGGTCATGATCTTGCTTTGCCCTTCCAAGTGCTGAGATTACAGGTGATGACAGAAGTTTATGTTCCACCCGGTCCCTCAGCCATTCAGTTTCAAAGAAACACACAGAGGTCTACATTAATTATAAACTGGCTGGCCTAGTAGCTCAAGCTTTCTTATTAACTAATTCTTACATCTTATATTAGTTGATAATTCTTGTCTTGTTAGCCACGGGGTTTGGTACCTTTATCAGCGAGGCATTCTCATCTCATATCCATCTGGGTGATGACTTCAGACTGAGAATTTCCTCTTCCGAGAATTCTCCTGCTCTCATCACCCCGCCTATACTTCCTGCCCAGGTACTGGCCACTCAACATTTTACTAAAGCAATAAAACTGACAAATCTTTACAGGGTACAAGACCATTTTCCCACAGCATACAGGTATGCATCAAACACCAGGTTTTAAAAGTCTTAGTTCCTCGTATAAAAGTGCTTTTTGTATTTGTGTCTGTTATTTGGTTTTATTTGAAACCTGTTGCTTTTACTTCATTCCCTTTCTTTTCCCTAAATTTATCTAAGGAAAATATGAAGTATCTCTGAAAATGCCAACAATGTTTTGCATCTATCTTGCTTTTGGTTTTGATTATAAATCTCTCAAGTTGTTTGAATATTCTAGAACATCAAGAAAGCTATGCTGTCGACTTTCAATAAGTCCTCCTCGTGTGTCTGAAGAGCAATGAGCTAACACTAACTTCTTACCTTTTTGACAGATCTCATTGTCAAGCATGGTTGGTACAAAGTTGGTATGAAGTGGTACAAAGTGGAAATAAATACCTGGTTTCCCCACAGGCAGTCATCTGAACTGCTTTCCATCACCTGTAATTTCTCTGACATTATTTGGTGGATATGATTTATCACCTTGTCACTGCATGAGTCAGCCGTGAAATCTCTATGACTCAATGGTACATAACAAAAGCAATCAAGAAAGTGACATTTGAATGAAGGGTTAGTGGATGATTGTGAATGAGATTTCATTAACTTAAAGAATGAAGGCAGAATAAACCCCACACCTTTTCTCTTTGTTAATGAATATCTCTAACTTGGAAAATAATTATTATCAGTGGAAACAAGCAACAAATAGGGATTTATAGACAAAAATGGGACGGATTTATTCTCTTGTTACATTTAACCTTATATTTTTCCACTGTGTTCAGAATAGCCCTTTTAAAAAATCTGGCAAATCAATTTTCTGCTGCTTTTAAACCTCGTTGCTACCCACTTGTTTTTCCCAGGTGGCAAGTTGGTAGCAAAATGAATTTATTCTTTCATTAAATATTTATTGCCTCTGGATTTTGTGTCAGGCATTGTGTAAGACAATGGGATTGAAGGAATAAGGAAAAAAGATATACCGCTCCCTATGTAAGAGATTTCAGATTCTTAAAATGAGTTGTACTTATTTTTCTAGACAAAATCCCATCAATTTAGATTGGGAAATGCCCCTTTGTGAATCTTTGAAAACATTTTATATATAAGCAATTGGCAATATTATACATGAGTATTCATTTCCTGCCACATCTATTTCTGTTTGGAAATAAACGATGAGGATTCGAAAGAAATATTGCTAGCTGTTCTGGAATGTGCCTCTCATTGTCCTACTAGTAGTGAGTTTGAGAGTTTGTATTAAACATGGTTTCCTTGTTTTTGCAAATGAGTTTTTACCTTCCTGTAGGCTTTCACTGATACTCATTTCATTGAAAAGTGTCAACCAACACCATTAGCCAGGATTAGGATTTGCTTCTCATTGTACCAGCAGGGCTTCTCATTGTACCAGCAGGAGATTCAAAACGAAAAAGGTTCTCAAGAAAAAGTCTCTGTTGATGAAAACATGAACAAAAATGCATTTTTAGAAAGAAGCTAAATTCTCGGAATTTCTTCTGTAGTTGGATGACCTGGTGTAGCGTCTGGGAAAGAATAGTAAGATAATTGCAATGTTTTCTTATAGGCATGGGGGTATCAAGCACTATGGTAAATGCTGAGTGAGAAGTATTGATGAGATGAATGAGTCTTGACAGAGAAGCACGGCATAAGCATTCTCTGATAGAGTCTGCAGATGTTCCCGCCTCCTAGTCCTCAAGAGAGAAGATGCCAAATATGAAGAGACCTTGTATTTTGGGACAATTTGCATTCTTTCAACTGTGAGAAAATGTGTAGTCAAGAACACAATAGGAGTCTGATTAAGATCTACTAGGCACTTATTCCACACCTATGGTAAGCATATTCCATTCTTGATGGGCCTGAAAATAGGATCCCACCATATGATAGCACCCTAATGACGAAAACACAACTAGATGACTTATCCCATGATTTGTGGCACCCACATCTGTTTTTCTACTATTTGGAAAGTTGTGGAGAAGAATTTGAGTGTTTAAGTAACAAAACATATACTGAGCATATGGTTTGCTTATAACTGTATTAATTTGAGCCTAAAAGAGCCCAGGTACTGGTCTATTTCAATTTATCCTGCCACTCTTTTTGAGGTTAGTCTGCATCTTCAAATCATGTGATGAGCTTTCTAACTTGCCTCACATAATCTGATCCATGATTAGGGCTCAGGAGGAGAACTTAGAAAAAGAAGTTAAGATTGGAGAAAGTTTAATGTTATTGTCTGTTTGTATTAACATAATGCTTCAAGCATATTTGGTATTGAAGACATCCAAGGATTGGTCCTAGGCATAGTCTATCAGTGGCTAAGCAGTGAAGACTAAGGGCTTCACATAGACAATCTTTTCTAGTACCCTATCATTTCTAAAGAGTATGTCACTGTCCTTCCCATTTTGTTAATGGATAAATAGGTACTTAGAGAAGTTATGTGATTTGCTCAGGGTCAAAATGATTTTATTGATAGCATCAACATTAAAGCAAATCTGGGCAAAACAGGGACATTAACAACAAAGATCACAAGAGAACAATACCTATTTTCTAAAGGAATCAAATTATAAATTCTCTCTCTCTGTCTCTCTGTCTGTCTGTCTGTCTCTCTCTCTCTCTCTCTCTCTCTCTCTCTCTCTCTCTCTGTGTGTGTGTGTGTGTGTATGTATGTGTAAACAGAGACTGCTCTTTTGTTTCCTGGCTGCCCAGACCCAAATAATCACACAGAAACTATATTAATTACAACACTGTTTGGTCAATAACTCAAGCATATTTCTAGCTAGCTCTTACATCTTGAGCTAACCCATTTCTACTAATCTCTGTATCACCACAAGGCTGTGACTTACTAGAAAGGCTCCAGTGGCATCTGTCTCTTTCCCCAGCTACATGGCATCTCCTTGGACTCTGCCTACTCTCTCTCTATATCTCTTCCAGCCTGCCGAAGCAGGTTCTTTATTAACTGAAGGTAATAAAACATATTCATAGCATACAGAGGGCAAACCTACAACATGTATGTGCCTCTATTTGTGTGTATAGGTCAGAGGTTGATACCAGGTATTTTCTTGAATCTCTTTTCACTTTAGGTTTTTGAGACAGAAACACTCACTGAGCTTGGAGCTCTCTGATTTGCCTGGAGTAGCTGCGGGGCAAGGCCCAGGGATCTTTCTGCCTCCATCCTCACAAAGCTTGGAATACACACACATTCCACCATGTTAGGCTTTAAAAAATGTGAATCGTGGCATATTTAACTCAGGCTCTCATTTTTTGTAAGGCAAGTACCTTATGAACTAAAGCATCTCTCAGGCTCTCAAATTATCATTAAACATAACATATATGAGGACGAACTAGGAAGAAGACTTTGATGTGATATTGAGTGGCTTTGATTAGACAGAAATGTTGGCATTAGAGAAAATAAGTGATTGAAGGAAGAAATTCAGGGAAGAAATTCTTGACTCCAGTGGGACAAATGCAGTCTACATACTTATATGTCAATTTCAGGCAAGTGGCCAAAGAAAAATCTTAGGTCATAAAGTCTTAAATATCAGCTGTGATCCCACACACCACCTTCACTGGGAAAGGTGTCATGCTAATGTTAATGAGACTGAAAAAATTGTTTCCACAGCTCTCACTTGAGATGAATTAACTCTGCTTCCCTTCCACAGCACATTGTGTTCAAGCCCAAGGGTCCATTAACTGGTTGGATAAATGCAGTTTCACACACTCCAGATCTGCTCTCTGTCTGTGCACAGAGGCACACCGCACTCTTCCGCTGTGCCTTCGCATAACATCCTCCTGGCGGTTAGGATCATTGTCTCCCTCAAGCCTTCCTGTCAAAAGCAGAACGTCTCTAAGTGGAAGGCTATAGATCAGTGACTTGGTAAACCAGCTAAGGAAACAGTATATTACAGCCCATCAGGCCTCTGAAAATAACCCACTTCAAAGATGTTGAAATGAGAGAGGCACACATCAGAATTAGGAATCAGAGAAGCCTTCAGGCTGTGGGCTGCTTCACATGACCATTTTAACTGACCAGAATTTTTCACTTTGGATCCGGCCTCAGAAGTAGCTTTCAAACTATTTCAACAGATTGTTTTTGGATTACAGTAATATCATCTAATAGAGCCAATGGCTATCAGACTCTTTTGTGCCTCGCACTGAGCTAAGTACATGCCATGCATGGCTTCTGTTAGTATGTTATATTTTCCTAGGAAGCTGATAAGTTTTCTATCTTATGATAAGCAGTTTAGAGAGGCAACCCAACCTACCCAAGACTTTAGATTTAGTTTAACCATCTGACTCAAGTACAGACCCGGGCCCAAAGTCCTTGCTTTTCAGAATGCAGACAATATTGCTTCAAAATGGAACCAGAAACCAGTGTAGAGGAAGTACATATAAGGGAAGTAATAATTTCCACTATTCAATATGTGCCAAGTCCTTGAACAACAACAACAAAACGAAACATAGTAGGAAGCTTTCCATGTCTCCTCTCTCTCTCTCTCTCTCTCTCTCTCTCTCTCTCTCTCTCTCTCTCTCAATCTCCCTCTGTTTCTCTCAATCTCCCTCTGTTTCTCTCTCTCATACATACAAGTGTGCACATGTATTTGTACAGGCATACAGGTATGTGTAAACTTTATCAGTTGTCTCTTTCTATTGTTCTATATCTTATTTCTATTTGGGACAGTGTCTGTCAACCAGCCCAGAGCTTTTGGACTAGACTAGCTGCACAAAAATAGCCTCCAGGTTCACCTGTCTTTACATTCACCCCGTGCTGATAAAACGGGGTGTGCTTCTGCATTATGTTTTATGTGGGTGCTCTGGATGAAGGCTCAGGTCTTGGGGCTTATTTCTTAAAAACTTTACTGTTGAGCTATTTTCCCAGTCCCCAAGAAAGCACTGTTTTGTGTATTCATCTAGCATGTATCTCTTGGTGAGATAACAGGCCATGAGAGCATCTGACTCTTTTCTTTTTTTTTTTTTTTTTCTATTGCAGGTAGGATAGAATTCTGGGAGGCAGGGACTGATTCTGGTTGTTTGGTGGCACTAAATTTATCCAGAGACAGATCACTAATCAGGAAGATGGAATGGGAAATGTTCTGTACAAGAAATGACAGCTGCTGCTTGGAGGAAGAAAACCAGGGAATTGTAAGTAATCTCCACTGAGCTTTAAAATAAATCACTGGGCTGCAAGGACACAAGAAATACTTTTGATAAAGAAAAGCCTTTTAAGTTTTGGAAACCATTAAACAATAGCAGGCTACAGGGATGTCAATTGGAAGGCATGCTGGTAGCAGCAGAACGTTGAAATATTTGTATGATTTAATAGATTATTTTTCACTTTTCATAAAAAGAAATGCATTTGATGTCTGGAAAATATAATTTCAGAAAGAAAACAGGGATGAACTAGCTGTTGGCCTTCTCAAATTTAAATATTTGAAAAGGTATAATTCATGTAAATGTTTAGTGGGTCTCCATTGTGAAAGAGCAAAACCTGCCCTGGCTGGTATTTACTTTTGTAATTAGAAGAGCTTGAGTGATGCAAACAATTAAAATAATACAATACCTTTACAAGACAATTAATCTTTCCTTTGTGATGCATCCTACCGCATCCCAAGTTGATAATGTTATTTACCTCCCTGCTAAGGCTATGTTAGAATGTAATTGCACCCATTTGCTTTGACTATCAAAGGAGAAAAGATCATGCAATTTGCATCTCATATATCTAGAAATTAAAACTGAAGGACTGACCACTTGACACCGCAGAAGTTCATGAAATGAAGCCTGCTGAGCTCAATTTGTTGTGGCGGCTAAATGATTCCTCTCTCCAATTTGAATGCATGATGAAACTTCTATTAGAACACTGCACTATAATAATTGACAACATAATGAAACTGCCAGAGACAAAAATGCAAACTCCTCTCTCCTGACCCCTCAGCTCTACATTTCAGACTCAGAATGGAGCAAATGCTTTGGCCAGAGAAGAATCATTCACCTTGAATCCACCCTCCCTTCTACCCAAAAGGGACCACTGAGACATTTTTCCAGACACCCGTCCTGTTAGACTCTGATGACTGATATTTCAAAAGTAGCATTGCATTTTTACATTTGTTGAACACGTATATAAATGTACCTAGGAAGATATCTGAAGGGAACTATTCATGTCTTCTGTCACCACAGTCTTATAAATGAATGCATGTAAAGCAAGGGAGGAAAAGGGGAAATGTTGCCTTACTGTGATGTTGTTAGGAAATAGTTTAATTTCTTTAACACAACACTGATGTTTTTAGTTTGGAGGCTCTTTTCTTCTGATCTATAGAAACTTAAAGGAAGCATCAGCTTTAATCTTTGGGACTCATTAATCTATACACACAGGTTCTGCTTTTCTAAGCACCCTCTCAATCTACTGCAGTTTGGCCTTTACAACACTTGCAGGAGGCTCTAGCAGCAGCTTCCTCTGGTCTCTGTTCCCTGTTGGAGGTTGAAGTAATCTCCAGCACTTACCACTGAAGAACATGCTTTCAGCTCCTGCATGCCCTCTTGGTTTTCCTTCTCAGGAGATATTTACTTATTTCTTTAATTCCCCTTTGCAGTTTCTTCTTCTTCTTCTTCTTCTTCTTCTTCTTCTTCTTCTTCTTCTTCTTCTTCTTCTTCTTCTTCTTCTTCTTCTTCTTCTTCTTCTTCTTTTGTTGGAAGGTTGGGTTTTCAGAGTTTTGTCTTAATGACCTTTCTGGCTTTTTTTCTACTTCCATTTATCCCCATTCCAGTGAATTATTAATTGCTCTTTCCGTGGCTTTCACTAATTTCAAGTCTTGATGCCCAGGCCAGATCTCATCTCTTAATATTAGATCAATATCTTCAAGCATTAGTTATGTCCTCTTGAATATCACAGAAACACCTTCAACCATCCCAAAACTGAGCCCATATCTTCTATGATTTTGGCCTCATAAGTAGAATTACTGTTCACACCACTCAATTCCTTATACCTAAATATCACCTTGACCTAATTACAAAGCCTATTATTTCTGAGTCCTAAGTCCAGTCAATCTTGAATATTTCAATTCCTTCCATAAATTGCTAAGTGATGCTCCTACCACCATCTTTACTGAAACAAACTATTCATTTTAATACAGTCAAACACATTTATAGAACCTCCCCATTTCCATCTGGTTAGGACCTGGTTTTGTTCCCTTTAGCACTGGCTGATTATTTATCTTATTTTTTTCTTACCCCTTCTTCCTATTTCATGCATCATCAGAGAAAGTCTTCTTTCATATGCCTTTATGATTGTAACTGATACATGATCTTACTTCTCTGTCATAAAACACAATGACCAAAAGCAACTTCTAGAGGGGAAGGCTTCCTTTACTCTGGCTTATGGCCCCGGGGGGATGAGAGTTCACTATGGTGAAGAGGCATGGCAGGAGGCAGCAAAGTAACAGAAGCAGAAACCTGAGAGTTTGCTTCTCAGATATCTCATCTTTATTTAATCTCTTCTCAAAAACTGAAGTCAACCTCATCTCTCTTTTTTAAGACTTTTCTTTATAATTTATTCTTTCACACATTACATCCTGACTGTAGTTTCCCCTCCCTCCATTCCTCCCTGTCCCCACCTCCCAGACACCTCCCTTCCCTCCCAGCTAAATTCTTCCTCTATGTTTTTTTTTTAACGGAGCAGGCCTCCCAGGGATATCAACCCAACATAGCAAGTTATAATAAGACTAGGCACAAACAGCTGGATGAGGCAACCCAGTAAGAGGAAAAGGGTCCAAGAGCAGGCAGAAGAGTCAGAGACACACACTACTTCCACTGTTAGGAGTACCACAAGTACACCGAACTACACAATCATAACATATTTGTAGAGTACCTAGGGAAGACCCATGCAGGCTCCATGATTGTCACTTTAATCTATAAACCATACTTAGTTGATTCTGTGGGCTGTTTTCTTATGGTGTCATATACCCCTCTGGCTCCTACAATCCTTCCTACCCTCTTCCAAAGCGTACCTCATCTCATACTATCTGTGCTAATCAATCTCTGGCTCCAAGTGAGCAATATTAGTTACTTCCTGTAGGATTGTTCCCCCTCCTTTCCTGGCTTCACCCATAGTCTTATTGAGACCACCTAGGTTAGAATCATCCTTTTCCATGCAGCCTTTACAAATGTCTATTATTCCTTTAGACTGATGGGCACTTTAATAAACACATTGTCCTAAGTAGTTCTCAAAGTACTTCATGTTCATAAAAATGTCCCCTCAGTCCTAGGGTATTTTTCACACTGACATGACTTAGCATTAGCTAAAGCTGAATTTCAAATCTATCATGACTGCTATATCCTCCCATATGATAAATAGTTTTTTTAACTCAATGAATTTTTGCTGTTACTATTTGTTAATTATATTTGTACTTTTTACATTTTTAAAGTACACATGAACACAAGGCAAGAATTAGTTTTCAAAGTTGGGTACTGCTTTTTGAAAATTACTTCCTTTAGGTGTTTTCAGATTTATAATTGCTTCCTTATTTTCTAAGGGTTTGCCCTTGAATGGGTTGATTATACAGGCATAGCTTTTAAGAAATGTGATGTGTTCTGGCCTGACACAGGATGGTAAAGAAGGCTTAGGGCAAAACCTCACTACATTAAACTAGTTAAATGTCCAGCATCTCTTTTTGGTATCCCTCGCTGTGGTATACTGATACCCTTACCAAATAAACGTTTAAAGCAGGGACAGAAAGACTATGGGACATGTGTGGGAGAAGGGTTTGGGCAGTGTTATAAAACTATAGCTTTGGAAAACAAACCACATCTCTGCAGCAGAATGCGAGGGTTTGTTATATTATTTCTGCACAAGTCAGGCTTTATAAATTCTGTGTTTCTTTCTGTAAATTATCTAACTCTCTTTACTTGCCATTGAAACTTTCTCTGAAGAAGACTGACTCTCATGCAGCTTTTTACTTTATTTTAAAACCAGAAATCTAGAGTTTGTCTTTTAAAAACATGCAAACATTGAGTCAGTCTCTCTCTCTCTCTCTCTCTCTCTCTCTCTCTCTCTCTCTCTCTGTCTCTCCCTCCCTCCCTCCCTCCCTCAAAATTGCAGCATTGTTTAGTTGATTTCTAAAAAGATTAGGTGTTTACCGTACCGTATTGAAAAAAGAATTTCACTTTCTGCTTTTGTCTTTTCTGTGGCAATGAAAAATATCCATGAAAAATAAAAGTGATGGCCCTTTGGGTGTGGGCTTTATATTGTACTGTGCCCAAAATGACAAGGAGTTATTTAAAAATCAATGTTCATGTGGCATGTGTATAGGTATGCATGTGTGTGTGGAGGGAGTTGGCATGGGGCTGGGAACACGCATGATTCAACTTTCTCTCCAGGAATAAGCAGAGAGACTGGTTTGTTCCACTTTAGTCTTTTCTGTATTGACTTCCTCACAAGATTGTCAAAGAGAAGAATTTCGTAGCAAGCTATTTGAAAAGCCCCAAATAGGAAGAATGATTTCAATTGATCATAGCAGCATGGGAGATGTTGTATGTGACTGAACACGCTTTTGATATAGATTTCCTAAAAGGAACTTGCATTTTGAGTTTTTCAGATTGAACGGTTGAAAGTTGGCACCGAGCCTGTTATTTCCATGGATAGTTCTTGGGAGGGAGCGCAGTGATTACTCTGTTCCTTCATTTCTAATTTTTATCTTTTAACGAGGGCATGTAAATGTGCCTATGGGATGTTCATATTAATGTCAGAGTGATTTAAGAATGGACTGTAAATGGAAAAGAGGAACGGAGTCTCTGAGATGCAGCCTTTTATTTAATCGTGTGGCTTGTGGCAGTGCTGAGAAGCTTTTGGTAGGGAGACTCAGCCTCTCTTCCAGGAGTCTCCTCAGAAGCCTTTGGGACAGAACCAGGCACAGCTATCTATAAATCAGCTGTCTCTTTCTGGGCCACCTAACATAATTGGAAGCACTGACTCTAGGCCATTTCACCCTTGGGTAAGAATGATGAAGTCAGGGCTTCTAATAATTGCATCTGATTACTACTTCCAGTTTGAAGGTAGTAAAAGAAGCCAATGAGGACAGCTCTGTCCAGTCCACAGGGCCATTTAGGGACCACATTACAGGGTAAAGAATCTTTAGTTTGCTGTGAGACTACTTTGTTTCTCTTAAGACAATGAAATAGTGATTTGTCTCTTTTTCAGTACAGAAATTCACTCTTAGTGCCTTTATCACCATGATCCCATCATTAGGTCATCTACATGTTCTCTCTCTTGTCACAGGAAAGTCTTGCCCAGTCGCCTGTTAGTAGGAGAATATTTGGAAAACTCCATAATTGAATACTGATTATTGCAGTATTCAAGTAGACACTGGGCTCCATTTGTGTTGAAAAACTCTTCACTACTACAAGTGAAAGTACCAATAAGATTGAGCTGTGCTATAAACCATTTATGTGGAAGTCCAAACTGTGCATGCAATAGTGATAATTGTATCCTATTAGCAGGGTGAATTGTATTTAAACAATAATTGCAGACAAATGACATGTAAATCGATACATGAAAAGGCATCAAGCTGCATGCACTATTGATTTTCTGCCATGTTCTTCTCTAGGTTAATGCTCTGAAAATATGATTTACAGTATTATTTTTAATGACTAGCTTTCTTCTAGACATGATAAAGTTCCATGAAAGTTAAGAAGTTTTAATTCCAGTGCTACCAAACAGCTTTCAAAGGTGAAATAATGAAACTATCACCAACCCAAATCGGCTGGAGAAAAATGATGGAAAATGAAAATGTAAGACATGCATAAATATTCTTTGTTAGTTCAAAAAGAGCTATACATTGTTTTTACAAAGTGATATATTTTCTTCATATGAGAGAGAATGAGAATAATTCTGTTATTCTTACATAGCATTTCAAATGTAGAGACAAAGAAGAGACTTGTAGATGAAATACAACAGGGTAGAAGGAAATATGATGGGACAATAGCTGATTTCTCTGTTCGTTAGTGGAATTCAGTGTGGAACTTGCTATGACCTGAACCCAGGAAGCCGACTTGGGAAATTAGTGGTGTGCGGAATTCTCTTGTCTGATGAGACATAAAGTCTAAGATTTGTACTAATTGTGACATGGTTGCACACTATGACATTTAGTGCAGATGAAGGAATTAAAATATGCTTTAATGCCAGAAATTAGCAGAATTCTTGCAAAGTTCTTAGGCATTAAATTTGTGTGTTAAGAATAATTTCTGCAAGGATTTTAAGGTTATGAAGGCTCCAGCTGATATGAGACTTGAGTGGCATTAAAATATGTTTATATCTTATCTTACTAATACAAACAGTAAATTTTTTGCAATTATGAAATCAAACATTGACTATTTAAGCAGTACAAATTGATGTAATAATAGCTACATACAGTTCATACACAGAGTTCAGCGTCATTAACACAGGACTAACATCCTTTCATTCAGTGAGAATTGTTGGACTGAAGAAAAACCCTGGTCACTAAATGTAACTGCTATTAAATCTGCTCTTCCCAGTTAAAATCACTTTTTTACAGCTCTACAAACATATTTCATAGCTTTTAAAATGATTTCTTTATGTACATGCTGGCACATCTGGCTGTATTCATGTGCACCATGTACATGACTGATAGCTGCAGAAGATGACATCAGATGTCGTTGAACTGTGGCTACAGGTGACTGTGAACTAACATGCACTTGCTGGGGACCAAATCCGAATCCTCTGTAAGAATAACAGGTGCTCGTAATCATTGAGACATCTCTATAGCTCCCGAACTAATTTTCAACATTATCAAGGTAAGATTGTTTCATTGACGTTGTATAGAACATGCTGTCAGTATCTCTTAAACCAATTTTATTTTTTCTCTTTTATAGAAACCCAAAAATGTGAGCCTCTTGCCACCTTGACTAAAGGTCAGAGGGTTGGAATTTACCTCTTTTCTTTCAAGGTTATGGTGATTGTGTTTCTACCTCAAACAAAGGTCCCACCTAGATTTAGGTAAGAGTTCTGCTCTCTCAAGGCTATTGTCAGCACGCGTGGATAATAGCCAGACCTTGTATTTCAGGAATAGAGAAGTAGGTATGTTTCTACCTCAAACAAAAGTCTAAGGATCCAACTAAAGTTCGAGTTTCCTTAAGGAGATAACATTGGATTCCACCCAGAGAGTGTTTTGCCTACAGAATATTTTGGTCTACGACATGAATATTACTTGTTTTGTTCTAGCAACAGAATGTTTGACTACAGGTGTAGCCTGCAACCTTCAACTGGTCTGTTCTTTTCCTTATATCATGTTAACGCAGTTTTTAAAAATCTTACTCCTATTTCTTGGGGTCAGGGTATATTAAGCAATTGGAAATTAGTGTTGGCGATTTCAGTATTCACTGGAACTCCCTCCTGGTACTATTCTGTTTTCTGTTTTATCATTTTTGAATCCTCGTATTCTTTAGTTATATTTCTAATCCCCACGCTCCTACCCTGGCAAGTGGTATTTATGTCTAGGCTAGTCCCCCATACTCTTTGTTCTTGGATTAAGACTAAAAGGAAAAATGATGAGGTATTGTTATTCATGCAATAGTTTAATTGCAAAGCAATAAATCTTTTAATTACAAAGTATTGGAAACAAATTTTATTTAATATCACTGTAAGGCAAAGGCATCTTTATATTACCATAGTCTTGCAAAAAAAAATTCGGAAAAGATATGAGAAGTACAAAATGGAAGGCACAAGAGTTCACATTTGTATACCACACGATAATTCACAAGCCAAGTCTAAAGGAATTCACTGATACACTGTCAGCCTTGATAAGGGGGTTGCATAAAGTTTTATCATAGATACACAAGAGAGATATGCACTTCCACAGGCTAGCTATAACCAGTTTTTAAAAAAGGAGAAAATAATTGTGTTGATAAAAAATTAAAAAATAAATACATATTTAACAAACCACATTGAAAGACCTTATGAAGTAAATTATACTCCATTTTAGGGATAGGAAAGTAAAATTCTTCAATTAAACTCAATGTGATCTCAGTTAAAATCAAAGCTTTTTTTTCATGAGAAATAAACTCATGGTAAATTCTATGTGAAAGAACAAAATATAGCTCAAATCCTTGTAAGTTATGTATAAAACATATGCAAGATAATTCAGAGAAATGAAGAAGGCTGTGGGGGCTGGTGGGATGGCTGATAGGTAAAGGTGCTTGCGGCTAAGTGACTAGGTTCAGTAACTGAGTCCAACATGGTAGAAGTAGGGAGCCACCCACAGATTGTATACCAATGGCCATGTATACATGGCTCTGACACCCTCCAGCATAAGCTCATATGCCACAATGCTATACAGTGTGAGAGAGTGATGCTCAGAGCTCATGAATCATGTAATGCTGTGAAGGGAAATGACTCGAGATGGAAACTTTAAAATATTCTGCATGAATTAGAAGTAATCAGTAAGTGGGGAAACTCCAAATTTTAGTTTTGCCAACTTTTCTATTTTTAAGCACTTAATGAGTTAAAAGAAAGATAAGTTGAGTGTGTATAAAGGAGAAAGGAAATTAGTAATGCAATTATAACATTTTTCCATTTTACATGAATTTATATACATAGATAAAAAGTTGCTGGAGATAAAGGGGGAGGAGAGTAATCAAAATGCATTATGTACGTGTATGAAGTTGACAAAGAATTAAAAAAAAAGTTGAAACATTCAGAAAAGCATAAAGGCAAGTGTGAATGAATTGAAACATTAGAAACCTTAGACATAATGATAAGTGAAGGCAAAATGTTCTCTTTTCCTTCTTTTGTCAATCAATGAACGCTTGCAAAAGCACACATACTTATACAGATATAAGAGACAAATATGAAGACTTATACAATTTTGTTTACCTAGTCATCTCAAATTCCTTTGGGGGTTGCCTTATATTATCTTTGCAATTTAAAAGGGAGATACACTCTCCAACAGCAAATGAACATGGGCCTATTAGTCACCGAAACCTAAAGGATGTAAACAAGTGGTAAATTTTAAGAAAATGAATAAATGAATAAACATTTTCTACAGGTTTTAATATAAAACAAATATTTGGAGTTTAATAACAGTATTGTTAACAATACACGCCCATTTTGGCTACTCTAGTAACATCAATGGCTAACCAAGGAAGTTTCCTAAGCCATATAAACACTACCACAAGCATAGGCACACACACACACACACACACACACACACACACACAAACACACACACAACCATTTCCCTCAAATTTACTATGACAAAGGACACTGCAAAGACAAAAGAAAAGAAGCAATATAATATTTTTACCTTCTTTGCCAAGATTCCTCTCTTCATAAACTAGATCAACAAGAGCACCATTTATCTAAATCCCTGGTGACAAGTCTTAATGCTAGAGGCTGATAAAGTGAAGCAAAAGCTAAAATAGGAAAGCACCTATAAAAATTTACAAGCCATCTGGGCGACCATAGGGAAAGCTAGACTATTATTTCCCCTTCTTCTCCAAGGTCATTGTGGAAGGCTAATTAATGACATTCAGTTTAGTGTATTGTTGCAGAAAAATGCTAAACTTGCCCCTTCCATCGGCTATAGATAGCATCAATGGAGTAGATCACTTGAGACAAATGTTAAAAGGCAAATTTAAAGAGTCTGGTTTGAAATTACAATATTCCATTTCTGGCAGATGTGATTTAAGATTACACTTTACAGTTTCTCCACGGTCATGCAAGGAAATCCCACCTGAAGTCTGCTGAGACTGTCAAGGCGTACACCCAACTCTTGTTTTTCCTATAGAAATATCATCTATTCTTCCTGGTTAATGCTTTCGTAAACTTATGTATAAACAGGCTTTGTATTTTAGGTCCCTTACTTGTTTTTTGAATTTTCTACCCCACTCCAGGAAATGGCTGAGTTGAAAGAAACTTCACTGTGGATTATAGCAAATGTCCTTTCGGTACAGAAATGGCTTGAGAAAGCTAGGTATCCACTCCACCCTTTACTAAAAGCACAGCTTCAAAGCTTTAGACACCCTACTTCCATTTCTCTGGTCATCAGTGTACTGCTTTCTGCTCTTGCAATGTCATGTCCAGGCCCTTCGTGTTTCTCATTGCTAGCCTTTCTTTTTGAAAAACAATGTAGAGCTCAATAAAAAATATCAATAAAAAAAAGAAAAACAAAACAAAATAAAAACAAAAACCTGTGACCTTTGACTGTGATATCATGTGTGAGGGTATTTTGTCTGAATGCATTTCTTAGCACAATGAGTCTACAGCAACCCTGAGGCCAGAAAGGGCTGTCAGATGCCCTAGGGCTGGAGTTACATATGGGTGTGAGCCACTATGTTGGTGCTGGGAATTGAGCACCACATGGGCTCTCTGGAGAAACAGCTGCTGCTTCTAACTGTTACGTTATATAGCTAGCCATCTGTGGATCTTCTCTCTTTAAATCCCTTAGAACCAAAAGTTAAAGTCATCTCAGTGCAGAACATCAGAGCACATCTTACTTGTGTTAGACTTTTGGTTCCTTTATAGATCTTACTATTTGCATGTGTGATTTGGAGGGTCTTTCACACAAGTTTTTCAATTTCACCAAATTAGAGACCATTACTAGTCAATTTGTAATTTTTACCCTCAACTTGCCCAGTTTTATGTCTGTAGTAAATGCTAAATCTGCCTTTATTCAACAAAGTAGTAAGTAAATATGGATTTAAAATATTTAGGCCATATGCTATCTAGAGTGACATCCAAACACAGGTGATAAAGTAGAATTGGATGCCATTTTGCTTTCTTCCAATCTAGTCATGTATCAGTTAGGGTATTTTAGGCATTGCTACAGTAACAAATAATCCCCATGACTTAAATAGCCATAGACTAATTTCTGTAGGTTATTCATATCTCATATTAATTAGTTTGGGCAAATTTTCAAGCACCTTTAATTTGTATATATGTATAGCACCGAGCCTCTGTCTCAAGGCATGCTTCCAAGACCTGGGTGTCAAGAGAGGTTAGAAAAGGTAAACTAACAGAAATTAACATTTTATCTGAAAGTCACACATTCAACTTTTGTTCACAATTAATGTCAGAAGGGTGATAGCACAATCCTGCCTCATGAACAGGAAGATACAGGAAACAGAGAACAGTGGGGAAGCAGTGATGTCTGTCATGCTAAATGAATAATGTACCCTGCAGAGCTCAGCCCTCTTCTTCTTCTTCTTCTTCTTCTTCTTCTTCTTCTTCTTCTTCTTCTTCTTCTTCTTCTTCTTCTTCTTCTTCTTCTTCTTCTTCTTCTTCTTCTTC
>PVIU01016327.1:0-19184 GCA_004026605.1 Ondatra zibethicus
GGCTATTACAAATAATGCTGCTATGAACATAGTTGCACAAATGCTTTTGTAGTATGATTGGACTTCTCTTGGGTATATTCCCAAGAGTGGTATTGCTGGATCCTGAGGTAGGTTGATTCCCAATTTCCTGAGAAACCTCCACACTGATTTCCAAAGTGGTTGCACAAGTTTGCATTCCCACCAGCAATGGATGAGTGTTTCCCTTACTCCATATCCTCTCCAGCATAGGCTATCCTTGGTGTTTTTGATTTTAGCCATTCTGACAGGTGTAAGGTGGTATCTCAAAGTTGTTTTGATTTGCATTTCCCTGATGGCTAAGGAAGTTGAGCATGACCTTAGGTATCTTCTGGCCATTCGAATTTCTTCTGTTGAGAATTCTCGGTTCAGATCCTTACCCCATTTCTTAATTGGGTTATTTAGAATTTTAATGTCTAGTTTCTTCAGTTCTTTGTATATTTTGGAGATCAGACCTTTGATTTTAGCCATTCTGACAGGTGTAAGATGGTATCTCAAAGTTGTTTTGATTTGCATTTCCCTGATCGCTAAGGAAGTTGAACATGATCTTAAGTATCTTTTGGCCATTCGAACTTCTTCTGTTGAGAATTCTCTGTTCAGATCATTACCCCATTTTATAATTGGGTAATTTAGCATTTTAATGTCTACTTTCTTGAGTTCTTTGTATATTTTGGAGATCAGACCTTTGTCTGATGTGGGGTTAGTGAAGATCTTCTCCCATTCAGTAGGATGCCTTTTTGTCTTAATGACAGTGACCTTTGCCCAAATCAATTCTTAAAAGAAAGTATTTAACGTGGGGCTCACAGTCCCAGGGGGTTAGATTCCGTGACTATCATGGTGGGGATCATGACAGTAGGCAGATAGGTATGACATTGGAGCAGCAGCTCAGACAACAACCAAACACAAGGCACTCTCATTCAAACCTCCATGTGGGGTTTATCCCATGAGTACAAGAGTATTTTAACATTTGAGAAGCAGTGTCATAATGAATAATTATATGAATTGAATAATGGAAAAAAAGAGAAAATCTATATAAAAATCTACCTAAACCTTTGCAGAAAAGATGCTTGATGAAACTTGTAAAACTTATCTGAGTAATTTGGAAAAGACAACTTCTTTAACTTCATGAAGGACACAGAGAAAGACAGAGAAGAGAGGGAGAGAGATAGAGAGAGAGAGAGAGAGAGTTTTTAATTGAAGAAGGAATACTTTCTTCCTATTATCAGAAAAAAAGCAATGATGTTTACTGCCATTTTTGTTGAGTATTGTACTGGATGTCAGTCAGAGAGTGACATCAACATGAAATAAAAGGAATATATATTAGAAAGGAAGATGTTATTTGTGCACATTATAATTGTAGTTATAGAAAATTTGAAGCAATCTAAAAAAAGCTAGTCAATCTACTTATGTGAATATAACAAGGTCAACATATAAAATGCCAATATGAAACTATCATTCGTAATTCTATATAATAACAATAAAAATGTAGAAGTGCTCTTAGAAAAAATTCCATTTACAGTAGTATCTGAATATATATGGAAACCGGAACAAATATTATAGAAATATTTTATAGGATCTATACAGCGAAAACTATAAAACATGGTCAAGAGAAACTCAAGCAGAACTAAATGAATATAAAGGATATTCCAGTTGAATGCATGAGAAGACTCAAAATTGTAAATATGTAAATTATTTCCCATTTTATTCACACTAGTCAAGATAAAAGAAAGTGATATTAGAATAGAGTCTAAGAAACATGTCTGCTCATACAGTAACTTGTTTATTACAGACACCACTACCACTCAGCGGTGGAAAGATATTGCTAGGCAAAGTGAACCCTCATATGGAAAAATATGCCTCTAACAGCTCCCTTGCATTATAAACAAACATAAATTAGTTCTAGGAAAAATAGAATAATGTTTTTATTTTATTCAAGGAAACATATTTCTTAAGAAGAACACATAAAGTACCAATAAAAAGTTAAGGATGGGCTGGACAGATGACTCAGTGTTTAAGAGCACTTATTGTTATTCCAGAGGACCTGGGTTCAATTTTCAGCACATAGTGGCTCACAGAGGTCTGTAATTTCAATTCCAGTGGATGTACTGCCCTCTTCTGAACCCTATGGGCACTGCATGCACATGGTACACAGACATTCATACAGATCACATTAGAAAAAAATTGGTTATACAGATGTGTACCCATGTAACAAATCTGTCAAGGGCTATATATGAAATGTATGCATTTTCCATATATAAGATACATATCAAGAAATAAGAAAAGAGGAATTATTTGAGATGATAGTGAAGTTTTCATGGAAACTGTATATGTAGGAATTTAAAATTATTGGAATTAATTTTGTAGATCTGGTGAAAAGCATCATTCTGTTAAAATTCTGTACTTTTTAGAAATGCTTTCTGAATTTGCTTAAAATAATTCAGCTTGGTGGGACGGGGTAGAAGAGAGGACATATAAAACAAGATTGACTCTGTGTGAATAATAATTACAAATTGATGAGTAAAAGAAATTTCATTATGTTATTATCTTCACTTCTCATTTAACTGAACATTGTCCATAATAAGAAAACGTTTCATCATTTGAAGAGAATCACAGGTTTTTGTGGTCACAGATAGCCCCTCTACTGATCAGCTTTGTTATTAAAGAGAACCAACCTACATGCCCCCATTCATGCCTCAGAAACTAGGACAGCCCCATACGACTCCGGGGTCGAGCACTCAGCGTGAAAGCTAGCTGGAGTACCCCAGGTGCTCAGTACTGACTGATTGCCTTGTCCCCGTTCCCTTCACCCAACCTCGCCCCCATTTCTCCAGTTGGTCTTTGGTTTCCTAAGGAACACTGTGTTCTAAGGTGTATGCCAACGTACTCTCCCACCTAATGACTTGAGAGGATGTAATGTATAGTTTGGGAAGATACGATAACACTGTATGTTGGTTCCGATTCTGTGCTGTAGGATGGCAATGTCCTTGTCACACAAGCCGTGGGTAGAGTAGCTGATTAAAATGTACCTCCCGGCTAAAGAAGTAGGTACCTCTACACTGGATCACCTTTTTCTTTGGTCCTAAGGTTTGAAGGTAGAGATGTCCAAGCCAGTGGCATGGTGACACTTCTCCCTCCCTTTCCCACCACTCCACAGCCTCCTGGACTCAAAGTACCCAAGGCACCTTCTTGCTATCTTCAAGTTTATCATGTCATCACAAGTGCGATGGACAACAGCTACAATCTATAGCATAGTGACTACAACCTCTAACAGCCTGCTACTAAATAACTTCAGAAGCTATTTAACCATTCTGGATCTCATTTTACATACTTGAAAAGCGAAGATTGTGTGATAAGCAGTTGTTAGACTCAAATGGGAAGAACTGCATATAAAGTTCTTAGCACAATATTGGCATGGTGCAAGCAGCAAATAGGAGCTTATAGACCAGGAATATTCCACATTCCTTGGGTCGTTTTCCTTATCCGCCTGCCTTTTGGGGCCCCTAGTTAATCCTGACACTCACTAACCCTCTCAGTGCCTGACCCCCGACTGCTTACCCACCCCGGGCCAACTTCATATTCCACCTTCCCCTCCAAACTTAACTGCCCACTTGTCTGTATCCTGACGCACTGCCTCTTTTCTCCACTAGGTGGCGCCAGAGAATGTCCCAAGCCCATCAGCTCCTCGTGAAACTTTGCGGAATGGTATGAATTTGGAGGTGGGCTTCCTGGAGGAGTAAATAGTACTTTCTTCCATAAGGATATTTTAGGACTTTCGTTTAAGGTCCGCCTGAACTTGTGTTTCACTCTGTGGACCGTCTTAGTCCATAAATTAAGTTTCTGCCCTGCCTGGACTGTTCATTCATGTTGCTTCCTTTTTCATGTTCTTGGGTCCAGAGAGGCCTTTCATTTAGAGCAAGCACCCCTCCTCCTGAATGCTTTCAAAGGCTGCCTAAATTCCCCTTAGATCTCTTAAAGGATCCCGCTATTCTGCCTGCACTTCTAACCATCTGCCCTCTTTTCCTAAGCCACTCACTGCTGGCTGGCTGCAATGGATGGCGGGGGAGGGGAGGTCCTTTAAGAACTCTTTGAGAAAGACAATAAGCTAGCCCTGGTTGGCTACCTTTATACGGTGGTGGTCCCTTGTTGGAGAATATTATTTTAAGGTGTGTTACTTTTGTTTATGCTGTGGAACATTTGTTTAATGTTGTAAAGATGTGTTGCTTTTGTTTATACTGCATTTGTTTAACTCTGTGAAGCTGTCTAAAACACCTGATGGCCTAATAAGGAGCTGAACGGCCAATAGCGAGGCAGGAGTAAGGATAGGCGGGGCTGGCAGGCAGAGAATATAAATAGGAGACCGAGGAAGAGGGGGAAATCAGGGGCCAGCCACCCAGCTACGAAGCAAACCATGGAGAAAGAAGTAAAGAAAGGTATCCCAAAGAAGTAGACTCCAAAAAAGAAAGAGAGAAAGATAAAAGGCAGTTGGAATAATTTATTAAGGAAAACTGGCAAGGAACAAGCCAAGCTAAGCCCGGACATTCCTAAGAGTAAGCCTCTGTGTATGTGTGTGTGTGTGATTTATTCGGGTGATGGGCCCCTCAAAAAGTCAAAAGAATAAAGTATCACACAACAGTGCCTGACTCTCTAATCCTCAAAATACTAGAATGAGTGTTTTATCTGATGTACAGGAAGCTCTTTTTAAAAACTCAATACTATCTGCACGTGGGACCCATCATTAGAAAGGCTCCAGGTAGGCTGAAAAAAATCTGAGGAAACGGATTCTACAGACAATGTTTCACACGTTGCCATTTCTACAGCTATCCAGTGGAGACTGTTGTAGTTCCAGCCATGTAAGATTATTATAAAGAAAATGGTATTGCTTGTAAAGTACTTGTAACAGTGCCTGGCATGTAGCAAACACTGTCCTTCATTTGCTAACAGCAATACTACCATTAGAAGTCTTTTGTCACACCAAGGCCCTACAGACAGTGTTTTTAGGAAGCTGTTCCTTTCTTGGCCTTCACTGTCTTTACTTTCCAAGGTGTTACTGAATTCCTCTAGAAACATCTAAGGATGGGAGCCAGCACCCTCCAAGTTGTTTCTGTTGATAAATTCTTAATGAAAATCGATTAGCAGCAAGACAGAGCTGAATGAGTAGAGGGGAGTCTGTACGAGGCTACCCATGCTGCTCAGAGGCTGGCTCAAGAAATGTGTCAGAATGGGAAAGTCTTAGCACCAACAAGAAATCTGAGGCCTTATCCCCTACCCCAGCTGTTCCCAACCTTCCTAATGCTTTGACACTTTCATAGGGTTCTTCGTGTTGTGGTAACCCCTCCGAACCATAAAATTATTTCAGTGCTACTTCATAACTGCAATTTTGCTGCCGTTCTGGATCATAATATCTGATATGCGACCCCAAGGGGCCGTGACCCACAGGTTGAGAATCACTGTGCCCTAGCCCATCTCCTCCCTCCTTCTTGCTTGTAGCTCAGGCTACTGTACCATTTTTAGAGCTCCCCAAGCTGGCTGCAGTGTTTGTCACCTCACTCTATCACTCTGTGTCAAGCACTGCTTCCTGTGACGTAATGGTTGTTACTTCAGGGCAATGAGAACCACCAAGTATTTAAAGTTCTAAGTGGCAAACCACCATTTTACAGAAAAGAAACCTACTTCCATCCAGACAGAGGAGGGGCCTTGCTCACAGACATGGAGTTAGCATGTTTGTTTCTTTCAGAGACTTTAGGTTTTGCAAGGATGAGGACTATGGTTCTAGCATGTTGTCTAGTAGACCTAAAAATCAGCACCTTTCCTGCAAAATAGGATCCACTGCCCTCTAATCTCCAGTAGCAGCTGGGGGCCATATTGTGAGCATAGCAGTGGAAGATGTAAGAACAGCATGCTGGCTTGAGGCAGGCTGAGGACTTCCGAACCTGCCCTTACTCCTGCTGTCTGTAAGTCTTTCCATCTTTGCCTTTCCAGACTCATTAAATCCACCTCAAAACTGAGATTATAGGCTGAAGCTGCAATTAGGGGTCCTTGTCGCACCCTCCCCCCATGCATTAAGAGTTCCCCATTACTTTTACTCCATTATTTACTACCACGCACTCAGAGCATGTGTCCCGCACAATTCTGTGGTGAGAGTGGGAGGCAACTCTCCAATTCCACTGCCCTTGTGATTCTGTCAGTGATGTTCTCTACTGTCCATGACTGGTCGTACAATCTGACTGGCGCACCCTGCATACCTCTTGCTTCCTGTCTGTGTGTATCCGCATGCTATGTGCTTCAGTCAGACTGCCCTATTATCTTCCTCTCCACATAATCAAATCCCCGCCACACCGATGTCCTGCCCAACTACACACACCACCAGGAAGATTATGATGCCAACTCTCTGTGAATGTCTATGGTCTGTCCTGTTGCCTGAAGCCATGTTGATGTCCATAGACCATGCTTCCCCCAAGGGCCATATTGATGTGAGTGGCCTGCAGTGCCACCTGGGACCAGGTTGGTGTCCATGGTCCCAGCTGCCTTTGAGGGCCTTATCTGGGTCTGTGGTCCTACTGCAGCTGGTGGCCATGTTCATGGTCTATGCTGTAGCCAGAAAATGTGGAAGCCCATGATCCATGTTCTTGCCGACTGTAAAGAGCAAGGAAGATGCTTTTTGCAGTGATGTCGTTAACTGGAGATGCCCAGTTGAGAAAGAGGGACATGAAAGGCTTCTGTGACAACCCCTACCCCCACTTCAACTTCAACCCCCCCTAAAAGTAACAGCCTAAATAAGAAACCATCAAAAAAGAGCTCTTAAAAACTGTGATGGGGATGCTGAAGTTAGCTCTCCATAATTGGTGGTTTCTGGCATAGGTGCAGGAGAGGAAGGACTCAGTTCTATTTAAGAGGCAGGCCACTGAGAATTCAATCATGCTCCAGTCGAATAGTTTAGATAACTAGGCTCCAGTTATAGATAACACAAATTGAACTTGAGTTGTTTTTATTTTAATTTTATTTTTTGGAGGGAGTGTTGACAGAGATCTCTGTCCCACCAGGTCCCACAGCCATTCAGTCCCAAACAAACACACAGAAGTCTACATTAATTATAAACTGGTTGGCCTAATAGCTCAGGCTTTCTTATTAACTAATTCTTACATCTTAAATTAGCAAATAATTCTTGTCTGTGCTAGCCATGTGGCTTGGTATCTTTTATCAGTGAGGCATTCTCATCTTGCTTCCTCTTGGTCTGGGTAACAACTGCAGGCTGAGCCTTTCCTCTCTCAGAATTCTCCTATTCTGCTCACCCCGCCTATACTTCCTGCCTGGTCACCCCTCCTATACTTCCTGCCTGGCTACTGGCAGGAAGTTTAATTAAAGCAGTACAACTGACAAATCTTTACAGGGTACAAGACCATTGTCTCACAGCAGGGGAGGTCAAAAAGGTAGGAGGCAGACATGGAAGGACAGGGAAATGAAGATGACTGGGTGCATGATGTGACATTCCCAAAGAATAATAAAATACTTTTTAAAAATTTATCTCCCTGAACATGTTTCCCCAGTTGTATAAAGAAGATAATAATAATACAAGCCATCTTTTCAAAGTGTAAACATAGAATGGGGCACAATAAAGTCAAAGTAAGATATAAATCTCATATATATGATACAGAGAAAAATAATATTATACAAAGACATAGAGGCTTGGTGTCTGAATAGCACTGGATTTTCAATCTGGTTCTGTATCAGCCCCTTCAAGCTTCTTAGCTAGATTAACAGGCTTTCTTATCTCTATGATAGAGATAATGCCACTCAAGTAAATGTCATGAAGCTACAACAGGAGAATGTGAGTGAAAATAGGAGCTAGCAGAGTGGGGTTATGAACATGTAGCCCCGGCACTTGGGAGGCTGAGACAAGAGGATTATAATTTCAAAACTAGCCTGGCTGCAACCTGAAACCCCATCTCACAAAAGTGAAAACAATCAAACAAGAAAGAAAACAAGCATTTGTGTTGCACTGGCTAGTCTATGTCAACTTGATACAAGCTGAAATCATCTGAGACAGGGAGCCTGGATTGGAAATATGCCTCCATAAGATTGGGCTATAAGGTATTTTCTTAATCAGAGATTGATGGGAGAGGACCCAGTGTTGTGGAATATTAATTGAAGATGTGTTACATTTGTTTATGCTGTAGAACATTTGCTTAATGATGCATAGATGTGTTGTATTCTTTTATGTTGCATTTGTTTAACACTGTAAAGCTGTGTTACTTTGCCTGTCTAAAATACCTGATTGAGCTAATAAAGAGTTGAACAGGCCATAGCTAGACAGGAGAGGGATAGGCGGGGCTGCCAGGCAGAGAGAATAAATAGAAGGAGAAAAAGATTAGAGGAAGGAATAAGAAAAGGAGAAGGCAAGGAAGACACTATGGGCAAGCCACCCAACCAAAGCCAGATATGGAGTAAGAAGGAAAGAAAAGATACACAGAAATAGAGAAAGGTAAAAGATCAGAGGCAAAAGGTAGATGGGATAATTTAAGAAAAGCTGGCTAGACATAAGTCAAGCTAAGGCTGGGCATTTATAAGGAAGAATAAGTCTTCGTATGATTATTTGGGAGCAGCCCCCCCCCAAGAATAAAAATAGTAAAAAAAAAAAAACCAGAAAATGCTTGCCACAGTGCAGGATACTGGCATTCCAGAGTTGGAGTTTGAATGCAGTCCTGGTCAAACACACCTACACTCAGGCCATGAGCTTTAGGCTTGGCTCTCATGCCTGCAAAGTGGGCAGAGCCAGCTGCCAAAGCTGCACGATGTCCTACCCATGCCACTTAGCAGTTTCTGCTCACACAGACAAAAATACTAGAGATACACAGTAAAGATAGATCCAGATAGGGGGGAAAAAAACCTCTAAACAGGCTCCAGTGTGTTTTACAATGTGCATACGCTTGAGAAAGAAAAAGGATATAGGTAGCCATAGAAAGAAATGAATATTTAAAAAATAATAGTAAAGTCTTTAAAGACAGTAAAAAGTAATATAAAAGAGAAAGGCATGCAACAATGGGAAATACACAGGGAGTCTGAGTGTTGTATAGTATTGTGTCGATTTTGAATTTTTGAATCTGATAGAGCAAACGACAACTGCTGACAGACATGGGATTGTGAACTGGACTACTAAATTAAGCCAGACTATATGCTTTAGAAATGCCTTAACTTTAAAATGGAAATAAAAATATATTTGTAAAATGGAAGCTAAAAAAATGTATTGCTTTGGAGAAGAGGTTTTGCTTTTGTTTTCACATGAAACAAGAGGCCGTGGATTCCTTCAGGATTGATATGGATCAGGTTTGATGGGGGAGGGCCTCCTGAAACTTAATACTTGATATCTATCAACAAAGGTTACTGCTGGTCTTCCCAGGACTTGGCCATTATCTCTATTCTCTCAAGGACCCCTAAAGATGCCATCACCCACAAACAACAGGAAGCAGTTTAGAGAAATGGCACCCACATTACCAAGAGATGGGGTTTCCAGGCAGAGAGAATAAATAGAATGAGAAAAAGAGGAGAGGGAGGAGCAAGAAAAAGAAGAGGAGGATGTCGGGAGCCAGCCACCCAGAAACACAGTCAGACATGGAATAAGATGGAAAAAAAGATATATGGAAATAGAGAAATGTTAAAGCTGAGAGGCAAAAGGTAGATGATCCCATTTAAGTTAAGAGAAACTGGCTAAAAATAAGCCAGATGAAGGCCAGGATTTATAAGAAAGAGTAAGTCTCTGTGTGATTATTTAGAAGCTAAGTGGTGGACCCCCCTAAAAAAAAAGTAAAAAAGAGTAAAAAAAAAAAGCTCAGCCCATGGTGGGTGGGGTCATCCTGGACAGGTGGTCCTGGGTTCCAAAAGAAAACAGATTGAGCAAGCCAGTAAGCAGCACTCCTCCAGGGCCTCTGCATCAGCTCCTGCCTCTGGGTTCCTTTCCTATTTTTGAGTTCTTCTCCTGACTTCCTTCAGTGAGGAGCAGTGATATGGAAACTTAAGCCAAATAAATCATCCCCCCGCCAAGTCGTTTTTGGTCATGGTGTTTCATCACAGCAATATTATCCCTAACTAAAACACACAACTCGATGAATAGTAACAGCAAGAGCACTGGTGGATCTTATTTCCACTGTGATAAGATACAGATCAGTATAGCATGGAGAGACATGGAAAAGAAGCTAGAAAGGATACTCAGGAAAGTCCATTACTGGCACAAAGAACATGAAAAGAGCACTTAACAAACAGCAGTTTCTATCAATTATAATTCTGTTTCCATTTTACCTTACTCCTACCTAGACAATGTGTAGAAAGTTCTGCCCTTCGAAGCATCCATCTACTTTCCCAGGGTGGATATTCTCAACTCATTAGTTCTATGATTTCCTTTCAATGTTCTATGTATGCCTTACTACTACATTAGCATTCATTTCTGAGACACTCAAGACATTCGTGGTCCAGATTCATATGTCTGCCTCTTAGTAATACCAGCACTTAGGAAGCTAAGTGGGTTGCTAATTCCAGGTCAACTTGGGCTACATTACATTCTTCAGAGCAGCCTGGACAGATTGAGACTTTGAAAGAAATGAAAAAAAGGCAAGGGAAGGAAGAAAGGAAGGAAGAAGGGAAAAAGCAGGAATCACCCTACTGTTTAAGTTGTAGAAATCTGCTTCTTAAACCATTTCCATGACAACCTTATTGAAATGCAATTAATATAGCACTACAGATAAAGCAGCAAGAGGCAGCCTCAAATAGAGTCCCTCTGTTTAACTCTGGCCACCAACTCTATACAAAATCCAAGATCTTTGCTTGGGTTCTAGATGTAGATAGACTTCTAATTCTGGACTTAGAGATTTAATTTAAGTTTTGGACAATCTCTCAAGCTAGCCAAGATAGATACCTTAACTCTAGCCATAAAATGAGTCTCTTTTTGTCCACACTCCAAATTTTTAACCCTAAGAAAATTGAGTTCTTAGACAGAGTCACATACAAACTAGCAAAGTGTGGCCCACTTACATCTATAATTGCTGCAGACAAAATTTCTTACCCTCACCCACTATTGTAATCTAACTATTGTCATCAAATCCGAATCCAATGTAATATCAGACATAGCCCCTAAACTTGCCCCAGGCTGAATGACTACTTAAGTTACAGATTGACCTAACATTGGAGTATAGTTAACATTATACACACACACACACACACAAAATGAGGGCTCAGCATAGTACTGAGTGAGAGCTACTCCCGAGCACACACTGACTTTCTAACTCAGTCACAACCTGAGATCTGATCCTGGAAACTAAACCAGCTACAATTTCCACAGACTTAGCACTAACCAGAACATAACTCCAACCTTGGCAAAGGAATGACTACTAAACTTGGACTCAGATAGCGAGGAAAACATGTACAGAAACCAAACTCTAAACTTGGCCTAAGACTGCTGTGATGATGGCCAAGAAGTGTAACTCAATCTTCTATAAAATCTGACGCTATATTCTGACTCACACAGGGCTTGAATATGGCCGCAGACTAAGAGTTAGCCTTATTCAAAGACAAAATTCAAACCTAGTTATGAAGAAGCTAGTAAATCTAACCACGAAATAATCGACTTAGGGTAGGCTGAGCTCTATCACTGCCCACTGATTTGTATCCTAAACATTAAAGCCTCAAACTGCTTATAGGCTGGATCCCAAATTTTGACCACAGACTGAATATGTAACTCTTATCAGAGACTGAATTTATAATCTTACTTTCCAACCTGATCTTTCAACCTGAAAGTAAATATGACTCTCACTCCTATCCCACCCCACCCCTCATTCAGTAAAATAGCTAATGAATAATCTTGCCTCTGTAAGATGGAAAGAACCCTATTTATAGATAAATATTAGTTCCAGAGTGGAACTGAACTCCAACAAGCCATAGCTTTAACCTTGACCCTAGCCATAGAAAAAAAAAGTAGCAGAATCTAAACTGCTTGTCAGAACTGAGATGGGACTGAACCAAAACTTTAAACATGACTTAAGTACAAACCTGACAAAGATAGACAAACACGTCTCATACTCTGAGCCTGAAGCCTACCAACAGATTCAATTCTGAATCTACTACAGTCTAAATTCACCACAGTCAAGGAATGAGATCTATCATTGGCCACATTCAGAGCACTGACCTGAGATGAAGCCTTTAAACCCTGCCCACAGCTGGAGACCTAAAAATCAAGGTCCATTTGTGGTTATAGAATGATTCCTAACACTAGTAGGCTAAATCAAAACCTGCTTCACATTATTAAAATGGCCAAGACTGACTGAGTTTTAAGTCCATAAATAAAATTCACCCTATTTGTGGCCACAGACTAAGTTATAGCACTAGTTAAAGATTGAGCAATCTGTCTGGCTACAAACCTGTCCCTAAATTGGGGATAGAAGCACTCATGAGAACCATCAGCACAGACTGAACTCTAATACTGATGCTGCATTCCTGCTACACTGATGAGAGCTTACGTTTGTAACTGACAACAGGGCATGAATACTCTGAACTCTAACCAAGTCAGTAGGTTGATTCCCAAACCCTCCCTATAGCAAAGTTTCTCAACTTGAATTCAAGCTGTATCCTACAGCTTTTAAATTCTTATTCCAGCCTTACCCGTAGACTGACATGAAACATCACTGTTCTGAAAAAACAAACAAACTGCGGACTCCTTTAGCTCTTAAAGTCTTCTTCACATACACCTTACCCTGAGTATTGCTAACTCCAGAATTCTGGTGAAAGTTTAAATAGATAGTATGACCTTTAGCACTCAGTAAACAAAACTATAGATAATGTCAAAGTGAAGGCATTACCTCCAGATCCAAGTCTAGAGGACTGTGATGGTTAGAACGGTCGGCTTGACAGAATGAGTTCCTAGGCATGCCTGTGTGAGATTGTCTTAATTTTGTTAGTAGAAATGGGAAGACTTGCCCACTATTCCCTACCTGGGATCCTGGATAACATATAGGTGGAGAAAGAGGACTGAGCACTATGCATGCTTTCATCCATTTCTGCTTCCTGATTATTAGTGTGATTTGATCAGCTTTAAACTCTTGCTGCCTTGACTTCACCTGTAATAATGGACTGTACCTTGAACAGTGAGCCACAATAAATATCCTTTCTCCCTTCAATTGTTTTTATCAGAGCAACAGAAAAAGAGACTAACTCAAAGACCAAATTGAAATGAAAGAGATCATAGTTATGAAGTCATACTTTGTCCACTGTATGAAGACCAATACTAGCCACTGAAACACTATTTCTAATGGATGTAAAATCTTAACACTGACTAAATTCACAAATCACAATTTGAGCATAGCCAAATATGTACCTTCAATCCTATTCATATTGAAATCCTGGCTACAAACTCATGTTGTCCATAGATAAAACATTAGCTGTGATTTAAGAACTCCAGGACACGCCTTTGGCTTTGGTGTAATTTGTCATCTAAAAGTCCAAATGTAAAGTTGTGATTCCCCAAAGTGACAGTATAAGAAGTTGAGGTCTTATGAGAGGTCCTTGGTGGTCTGTACAAAGCTGGTCTACAGACTGAGTCCTGGTGACAGTCTAAGAATCAGGGATCTTACACATGGCTTTTACAATGAGGTATAACCCAGACCATTCTGGAGTACTGTTCTCCTCAGAATGAGGTTTAACATTAGTCAAAGATGCATCTTGGTCCATGGGCTAAAATATGACCATAACTCTGGAGCCTAATATTGGTATCGAGTTGAATAGTAATATTTGCTTTATGGCCCACTACCGTAGATCCATACTGACCTATAAATATAGTTGCAGTTCAACAACAACTTATACTGAGGCAAGGTTTAAGTCAAACACATTCCACATTATAAACCTAAATCTAACTCTGATCTGATGAGGTTTATACTGGCTCTGTAAAATTTTGGAATTTGCCATAATTACTGATCTCTGAATTCATTCAGCATTATTTGCCAGTATTTCAGAAATGGGCCACTACTTCCTAAATTTACTCTGCTATACAACAATAGGTCAAAGAGTATCCTAACAATGAGCCAAAGTGTATCAGCTTTCTACATATGAATATCCAAGCAGGAAGTATAGGTGTGGTGACCAAACTAAGGATAATGGGAAGGAGAAGGATGGAGTTAGGAGTCACCAGTCAGACACTGAGGAAGCAGGAGATTAACATGCCATGCTAATAAAGGTTCCGTCATGTGGCAGAGAGCAAAAAAGGAATATGGGTTAACTTAAAGTGTAAGAGCTAGTAACAAGCTTGAGCTATTGGCTGAGCATTTATAAGAAATATTAAGCCTCTGAATGCTTGGGAATTGGCAGGTAGGAGAGAAACTTCCGCTTACATATATATGTATAATATATACATATTATATATATGTATATGTATAATATATACATATTATATATATGTATGTGTATAATATATACATATTATATATAATATATGTATATGTATACTTAGGCCAAGTAGTATTTCTATGCATATGTACATATATACAAATATATATACCTATACATAGTCTAGATGTATCTATGATCTCTCTATTTATTATGTCCATATATAAATCATATTATATATATGTGTGTGTGTATATCCATTGATCTTGCTCCTTTACAGAGCCCTAACTAATATACTGTCCTATTTGTATCCCCTTTATCCACCTCTCTTGTCTTATTCTTATTTGCTCAAACTAAGATTTCAAGAACTATATGAATAAGGGGTGCATGAACATCCTTGTCTGTTGTATTACTTTTGTGGAAATGCTTCCAGTTTTCTCTGTTTAGCATGATGTTGACTGCGGGCTTGTTGTTATTACCTTTATTATGTTGATATATATTTGGTAGATTCTCCAGGAATTTTATCGGATGTTGGTTATATCAGAGGTCTTTTTTGTATCTAATGAATCAATTATGTGGTTTCTGCCCTTGAGTCTACTTATGTCTTGGGTTACGTTTATTGATTTACATATGATGAACACACCTGTATCTTTGGGATGAGGCCAGCTGGATGGTAATGGATGAACATTTTGGTGTGTTCTTGAATTTGGTTTGTAAGTACTTTGTTGAGTTTTTTTTTTTTTTTAATCTATGTTCATCAGGGAGATTGGCCTGGATTTACTTTCTTCTTTCTTTCTTTCTTTCTTTCTTTCTTTCTTTCTTCCTTCCTTCCTTCCTTCCTTCCTTCCTTCCTTCTTTCTTTCTTTTTTTCTTTCTTTATTCTTTTTTTGGTAAGGGATACTTATCTGGTTTTAGTGCATGGTTAATATTGATTTTATAAAAATACTTTAGTAGTGCTCTTTCCTTTTCTATTTTATGGAATGATGTGAGGAGTATTGACATTAGTTTTTCTTTGATGGTCAGGTAACATTCTATGTTGAATCAATCTGGTCTTGGACATTTTTCATCTGGGAATTTTATTATTACTTTTTATATGTTGTTTGCTACTATGGGCCTCTTTATATTATTTCATCATGGCTTAAGTTTGGAAGGTCATATGTATCTAGAAGTTCATCCATTTCTTTTAGATTTTTCTTTTTAGTGGAATATGATTTTTAATGTCCTTATGATTCTCTGAATTTCCTCATTGTCTGTTGTAATGTCTCTTCCTTCATCTCTGATTTTATTAATTTGGGTCTTATTTCTCTGTCATTTGACTAATTTGCAATCCCTCAAAGTTTGTTTGTTTGTTTTGAAACAGGGTCACACTACGTGCTCTTGACTTACTTGGGACATACTATATAAACCAGGCATGCTTGGAATTCATAGACGCCAACCTGCCTCTGTAGTCTGAGTGCTGGGGAAGGTGTGCACCACCACACCTGGCTTTCAGTTTTCTTTTGCTTTAAATATAGTCCCTTAGCACTATAAAATTTCCTCTTAGGTCTCCTTTCATTGTGTGCTATAGATTTTGATATGTTGTATTTTCATTTTCAATCAATTTTAAGAATTTTCAATTTTTCTTCTTGAGTTTTTTCTTGACCTAATTATCATTCAATAGTGTGTTTACTTTCCACGAGTTTGTGTGCTTTTTATTGCTATTGATAGCCAACCTTATTACACTGTGGTTCAATACAATACAGTATGTTATTTCAATTTTCCTTTTTTTTAGACTTGTTAACATCATCTAAAATGTTAATTTCAGAAAAATATCCACGGGCTGCTGGGAAAAATATGTGCTTTTTAGTCTCTGAGTGTAATATTCTGTAGGTGTCTGTTTGGTCTACTTGATTTCTGATATCATTTAAACCCGAGTTTCTCTATTTAGTTTTTGTCTAGATGAACTGTCTGTTGGTGAGAGCTGGGTATTGAAGTCACCCACCATGGATGTATTGGCATTAATCTGTGCTTTTAGATCTAGTGTGATTTTTATGAAGTTGGGTCTAAACCTTTGTTTATCCACCCATTTATTTATTGCCCTCTTATCACATAGTTTTACTTAAATGATATTTTCTTAAAGATAGATAAATTACTTACTATTGCAGATGTACTGTGTATGTTAGAACCTATAGCTTTATATCAGTACATGGCACACCCATTGAGCTACACCGCAAGAATGCAGGTTCACTGCCTATTTGTTTAACAGATTGGTTTCTTCTGGGCTATCCCACATCATATTTTCATATTTAATTATGACAAGTTCTAAGGGAAAATATAACTCCCAATTAGAAGTATAAAGTTTTTTAAACTTTATTGTTTTAATTTAACTATACATTTTTCCCTATTCCCCTTCCTTCTTCCCCTCTTCCCTTTCACCCTCTCCCCTGTCCCTCATGCTCCAAATTTACTCAGGAGACCCTATCTGTTTCTCCTTCCTAGGCGGATCCTTGTATTTCTCTCTTAGGGTCTTCTTTGCTATCTAGGTTCTCTGGTGTTGTGGTCTGTAGGCTGGTGGTTCTTTGTTTTATGTCTAAAAGTCACTTATGAGTGAGTACATATTATATTTGTTTTACTGGGTCTGGGTTACCTCACTTGGGATGGCTTTTTTCTTGTTCTGCACATTTGCCTGCGAATTTCAAGATGCCATTATTATTTTTTTACTGCTGTGTAGTATTCCATTGTTTAAATGTACCACAATTTCCTTATCCATTCTTCATTTGAGGGGCATCTAGGTTGTTTTCAGGTTCTCGCTATTACAAATAATGCTGCTATGAACATAGTTGAGCCAATATCCTTGTGGTATGATTGAGTATCCTTTGGGTCTATGCCTAAGAGTGGTAGTAGTATTGCTGGATCTGGAGGTAGATTGATTCCTAATTTTCTGAGAAACTGCCATATTGATTTCCAAAGCAGTTGTACAAGTTTGCACTCCCACAAGCAATGGGGGAGTGTTCCCCTTACTCCACATCTTCTCCAGCATAAGTTGTCATCAGTGTTTCTGATCTTGGCCATTCTGACAGGTGTAAATGGTTTCTCAGAGTTATTTTGATTTGCATTTCTCTGATAGCTAATGATGTTGAGCATTTCCTTAAGTGTCTTTTGGTCATTTGAGATTAGCCTGTTGAAAGTGCTCTCTTTAGGTCTGTACCACATTTTTATTGGATTATTTGTTCTTTTTGATGTCTAGTTTTTTGAGTTCTTTGTATACTTTGGAGATTAGTCCTCTGCCAGATGTGGGGTTGGTGAGGATCCTTTCCCATTCTGTAGGCTGTCATTTTGTCTTGTTGACTGTGTCCTTTGCTTTACAGAAGCTTCTCAGTTTCAGGAGGTCCCATTTATTCATTGTTGCTCTCAGTGTCTGAGAAGTACACAGTTTTTTAAATGACTCTAATAAATGGCAAAGTTTGACTTTTTTAATTTTAATTTTTTTATTTTTTGGTTTTTCGAGACAGGGTTTCTCAGTGTAGTTTTGGAGCCTGTCCTGGCACTAGCTCTTGAAAACCAGGCTGGCCTTGAACTCACAGAGATCTGTCTGCTTCTGCCTCCCGAGTGCTGGGATTAAAGGCTTGCACCACCACCTCCCGGCTTTAAGTTTTATTTTTTGAGACAGGGTTTCTCTGTGTGGCCCTGACTGTCCTGGAACTCACTCTCCAAACCAGGCTGGTCTTTAACTCACAGAGATCTGACTGCTTCTACCTCCCAAGTCCTGGGATTGAAGGTGTGCACCACCACTGCCCAGAAGTTAAAATTTTAAGCTTAATAAAACAAAATTATATATATGTATATACATACATACATACACACACACACACACACATATATAAAGAGTGGATATAATCTTGGTAGCACATGTGTTTAATTCTGTGTCTCAAGAGGCTTAAGCAGTAGGATCCTTAACTCACTGCTACTTCCAGGCTAGATAGTAGCGTTTTGCCTGAAAAACAAAACAAAATATCAACCATACTCAGACTTCAGTGAGAATGTCAAATCATAACACAATGTGAAGGTGCTTTCTTCAAAACATAAGCATTTTAAAAGCATTCAAAAGAGTCTAGAACATTAGTTTGCCCCAGCAAGCACTTTATACTCTAAGCTAGTCTGAGGGGCCATGCACATTAAACTACAATACCCAGAATACTCTCCTGTAGCCGACCTCAAGGAATTATCGGAAGTTTGGCGTTAGAAGAATTATGGGTGTCTCGAAGAACTATATTGACTTCATCTCCCACAATCCACTGGCATCCTTTGAGTGTTTCCACCAATGTCAATATCGCATAGTTCCGAGAAAGAACAGTATCCAGTTACTTTAAACTACATTTCCCATGAGGTAATGCGCTTAGGCCTTAGACTTTCCTGGTGATCAGTAGCCAATGGGAAAGGCCTCTGTAGCCACCCAGTAGATTAGAGTCCAGCCATTGGGCCCCATTGCTTGGCCTAGGCCGGTTAGCAGAAGATACAGAGTTGGGAAGACAGTTGTGGGACATGCGGTGCTGCAAGGGCACTCCGGGTCCAGGAGCTTCCGAGCGGACCCGATTTTTCGCGGCTGTTTAAGGAGTAGAGCTTCCGTAGCCGGGGAGCTGGAGGTCAGCGAGGCAGAAAGCCTGAGTGGCAGTGGCCGGGGACTGTGGGACCGAGGGGGCCTTGGGAGGAGGGTGCTTCCGGGGCTGCCGTCTTCGGCGCCTAACTCCGCCCAGCTCCCACCACTTCAGGGGTGGGGGTGTCCGTGGGAGTCAGGGAGTGGGCACCAGATGCTGGAGCAGCTAGAACACAAG
>PVIU01016327.1:19284-45442 GCA_004026605.1 Ondatra zibethicus
CTCTCTCTCTCTCTCTCTCTCTCTCTCTCTCTCTCTCTCTCTCTCTCTCTCTCTCTCTCTCTCTCTCAGCTGGACTCCTTTCCCCCGCCTTCTCGTGGAAATTCCTTGCTATACCTGGTGCTTGATTTTTCTGTCCGTTTCTGCTTTCCGGTGATGAGATTTTTAAAAAATCGGCTCATCTCTCTTACTGGCCCTTTTCAACCAGTCATTGGAGTAGAAAGTGTGTTCAATTTCCAGAAGGGATAGGGAGCAGAAGGAAAGAACCTTACTTTTGATGAATGTATAATTAAGGTTCAGTACAGTGTTCTGGTGAGAGTATTGGACCTAATAAAAAACCTGGAGCATTTTAAAAGCTTCCAACGAAGACTAGTTAGCACCAATGTTGCTAAACATTTAATGGGCTCACTGTCTACAGAACACAGTAGACTGTGAAACACACCACCTTAATTACTGCATATTACAAATGTGTGCAAAAAGTGCTCAGGACTTAGTGGAAAGGCATATAGATAGGAGGGAGAGGCTGATCTCAGAAGTTGTTGGAGTTTTGAAATTTACCCTTCTTTTAGATCAATCCTAGTAGGCTTTGTGGAGGAGGTCACCTTTAATTTGGGCTCCCATGAAATAAAGGAAATTTGAAATGAGCAAAGGTGGAAAAATGTTTTCTAACACAGGGGTTGACAATTAAGAAGGCATAGAAAAGGGGGGACTCTATGACAGGGGCACATTTGATTATATAAGAGCTATCAGCAGGGATATATTGGGAGATAGTATTTGGGATCATAGTAACATGAGAGGTTGAAGGATGTACAAAGTTTGAATTTTATTCTGTATTGAATAAAATTAAGATTGAAAAATTAAGACTGGGTGATTTTCCTTTTCATCCTAGGGGAACCTGATTTGAGGTCAATTCTCGGAGAACACAAAGAAGTGTGGTATGTTCCAGGTGTGAGTTTAATGTAACTAGAAGGAGAAACTTTTGTCTTGCAGATGTTTTGTTTATGACTATTCTTAGCCACAGCCTGTGCTTGTCAATTAGAAAGCAAAGTGCCATAAACATTTTCTTAAGAGATGAGTTTGCTGTCCTTGTACAGCAGATTATCTGAATTGGAATCTTCTGATTAGATAATAGTAATGACTATTGAGCTCACATAATATCCTAGGCTTCATCATAAGCCCTTTGTTACATTATCTGAGTGTCTTATAAGATGTGTACATTTTTTTCCATTTTTCTCTAGAAGAAGAAACCAAAATGCAGATTTTAAGCCCATAGATTAGAGATAATTGAGGTAGAGTTTCAGTGTCCAGACTTCTGACTTGAAAGCCCATGCTCTTTCCCCTGTGGCTTCCAAGTCCTGATGTGCATTTTTGTTCTTGACTTTCCAGTTGTGGCAAGGGAAGATTACTGTAAGGTACAATTGACCATCCTGGAAGAAACTCAAATGAGTCATTTTGCATTTCTATATCGGTGTGTTTGCTGTAAAATAGTTGCCAATATCAAATTTGCTTAACTGCTGTTATAGCCATAGTTGATTATGTCTGCCAAAATTATAGTCAATATATCTTTTTCTAAATTAGATGATTCTGTACAAAAACTATGTCCTATTTCTAAGCCATTCAGCTCTAGACAGTTCTTTGCATTTTATTTTATTTCAGCTTTTTAAAAGGGGAGCCAGGTTACTAGATGTCTTCTGTGACTTGAGCACACATTAAGTGTAGAAGATGCAAGAAAATACAAGGTCTGAACCCTCACTGGGTCCAGGGGACCACAAATTCTGAGATACCATAGAGTAAAAAATTGTGGGACAACAGAAACAGGTACAGCATTGTGGTAGGATAGAAGAAAGAGTGGCTAACCAGAGAAAGAGAGAGAACTGGGAAATTTGTGAGGAGGTGACGTGATAAATAATTCTTGAAGGGTAATGAGTTTGGCAGGCAAAGAAAGGTAGAGAGGAGCCATTGGAGATACAGGAATCAGTCTGTAAGAGATGTGTTTATGGTAGAGTGGGGCATGTTTTTTTCTAATATGAACAGTTCATCCTAGCAGGGTCCTAAGACTGGGACAAGGAAGGTTCAAGCAAAATATGCTGCAGAATTTTGAGAGTACTTTTTGGAGAATCAACTGCAATACTAAGAAATATGAATGTGTTACCACAGGCCCACTGACTCAAAATACCCAGCATGGACCAGCGGTAGTTACACTGTGCTTCCACTCATGGTTTGAATTTCATTGTTTCATAGTTGGATGTATCTGATGAAAAAAAACTGTATTATTCATCAAACCTTAGGTTACGTAGGATTTAATAAAAGTAGAAAATACACTAGTCTTAAGTTGATTTAAAGACAAATACTAAGTAATAGTATGAATATGTTAAATATGAACAAGTTATAACCTCTTATTATTGGGTGTAAGAAATAAAGTTGTAGGCAATAGGAAAAAAAACTCAACATTTTTAGGAAAATGAGCAGATTTTCCCATTTGTAAGCTAACAGTGGAAGGGATGCACTGGAGGGAGGCTTGATCAGTGGGGTGTTTGCTTCAGGGAGCTCATAAGTAGTGACGTGGGAGAGGAGGAAACAAACTTGAGAAATATTTTTTGGTTAGGATTAGTAGGAATGGGTACATGTAAATATTATTCTTTTAGTGTTTCCACCTGTTTGTTCTTTATATTTTGTGATGATCATAACATTGCCAGAGCGTGCTATTGCATGCATTAAGGTCACAATGTAGGGGAATTGGTACTGTTCAGGAGAGTAGATTTGGGTTATGCAAAAGCACCTCTCTTGCCTCACTGAGTGTTACTAGAACCCTCAAAGTTCAGTTAAAACATGAGTGTCTCTGGGAAGCCTTTCTAATAAAACACTCTGCATTTGCATGAATGCACACACAAGGCAAGGTTAGTATTCTCACTTCTGTAGGACCCATGCTACCTCTATTCCAGATGAGATCATACTGTAGTATGCCATTCTGTGGTTGTTTCTTCCTTCGTAGATTGTGAACTCCTTGAGGGCAGTAATCACATCTTGTTCATCTCTATACTTAGAGTACTAGGACAGTAGACATCTAATAGTCAGTTATTATATGACAAAAAGTAACAAATATTCACATGGATGCAGCTATGGAACTTGGTACTACAGGATATTAAATTTTTTTATTGGCTGGGTGGTGGTGGTGCACGCCTTTAATCCCGGCACTTGGGAGGCAGAGGCAGGTGGATCTCTGTGAGTTTGAGGCCAGCCTGGCCTACAAGAACTAATTCCAGGACAGGCACTAAAGCTACAGAGAAACCCTGTCTCAATAAATAAATAAATGTAAATTGACAGATATAGCAGTTTACTGAGTGTGCTACTTTTACTGAATATCAATTCAAATGCTCACATTTTCACCATGTGTTCATTTTTAGACATTCGTGTTATCCTTTTCTTTCTTATAGTTTAAACCTGTTAGGCCTGCTTTATTTCTCTTGACAGGGTTCACATTTCTCCTTTCTTGTTACTTTCTTCCTCTCTAGCCACCCGGTCCCTTTGATTATCTTTGGCATTAGTCTTAAATGCATCTTCTCTTGGTTAGTCACATTGGTAGTGGGGTGATAATTTTAGCCCTTTTTTGAAAGGGATTTGTCAATATGAGTCAGAAATCCTAAAACTGAACATAGTTTTTAACCGATCCTCAACTTCTACTGCTGTATTCTGAGGAAGCAATCATGTTTCCTAAAATTTAGCTCCCTGATACCCTAGAGCTGTTTATTATAATGACAAAAGAGGGGAAAATGGCACCATAAATACCCAGTATGGGAAGTTGGAATGATATCATTTGTGGATCATTAAATAGCCACATCATTGGATGTTTCCAAAGTATATTTCATGATGTAGAAACTTGTTTGTGATATATCCAGAGAAAATTCAGGCCATAAAACACCCAATATAGTGCAGCAGATTCCAACTTAAACATATATACAGATCTTATACATGCGACATAAAACTTTATATGCACACAAAGGAAAATTACTGTACTGTTAAATACACAAATAGGGGTTTGCTACAAATGATAAGATTACATATGACTTCTACTTTTTATCTTTTCTGTTTATTGTCCTATATTTTCCAGGGATACATTTGTTCCTTATTTTTAAAGATAATTCCATCATACTTTATTTTTTAATTTGGTAAATTTATTTTAAAATAGTTATTCCTTGTCTACCACTATTGCCATTGCTTTACTTTGGAGTGTACTTACCAGCCAGCACAAATGCATCATTTCTAGCCTAGATTTCTATTGCCTCTACACCAGCTCTCTTCCCATATGTTTTACATAGAAAGGATTTTTTTTAATGAATCATAAATATGATTCTATTCAGCCTTCATAGACACAGTTCAAAGGCTGCTTATTTTTCTTAGAATAATATCCAGATGATGAAAGCTTTGCAAATGAGCTGTACTTGGATCCATTTTCTCCTATAACTTGCTTGGATTTATAATCTTGGGATTGTAGGCCACTGTCAGGTAGATGTGAAATGTTTATAGTTGACCAAATGCTGATGTGGATTATATAGGCTGATTGTTGTCAAACACACAAACTATTGGTATTTTATCATCAGAGCAAACATATTAAATACATTCAATAGTTATTACTATTTTAAGCTGGGTGTAACAGAGGCAGGCAGAATTCTGTGAGTTAGAGGCCAGCCTAATCTACATAGTAAGTCCCTGTCTCAAAAAAATTACTGCTATTTTACAGATGGGGAAGACTAAGTGATAGAAGAAAAGTTATCACAATAAGGGACTTTGTTAAGAAAAACCATTAACACCCTGTAGTGGCTCAGTGCTGTGTACTTTCCTGAAATACCTGTTGATTTTCTCACTCTGCATAGACTTCTTAAAGTCCCTTGGCACGTTACATGTGATCACAGCACAGCAAGAACAGTCTCAAACTGACATAGTTTTACTATGCAATGGTTCACATTGTGTTAATTATAGAGATTTTCTTACTCACATAACACTTCATGGAAGGGAGTTGGAATAGTTGCAGTTTCTCTGTGTTTCTTTCTTGAAAGTCTGTGCCTTTGGGAATGGGGATCCCAGCAGGAAGCTAGAGAAAATTGTGGTTGAATTGAGTGTACAAGAAGCAGCGCATGTCATGGGGGCCAATGCCATTGGTTATATTTTTTTAAGTGCCATGTAAATGCATTTTTCAGCAATCTATCCCTAGGGAAGACCTTGGTTGAATTATACAGTTAATCCTATTTACAGAATCTAACCCATGAATGCACTATATTCTTGTGTTAAGTGATTTTAGGCATATGTAAGGGATTACCATAATGACATATATTTGTATGAATGATGGATATCAAATTTTTCTCTACCAAAGTAGAGAAAAAAGTTGTCATATAGTCACTTAGTATCCTGTAGTGTGATTTCTTCTTCATTTTTCTTACAAATAATAGGCATTGTGCAAAAATGAATGATCTTTAGGGACAGAAGTTATGAGTACAAATCATCTGGGAATGAAATAATATTACTTTGCAAAGACTACTATATCCCTTTTAAACCCATTAGTTTTACAATTAATATGCCTATATACTAGTAAAAAAGAATCTGTAATTCTCCAATTCAACATTGAAATTACAGTTAGGGTTTCAAATTATTCACTGAATTATTGCAGGCTTATTATGTGCAATTACTGTGCTAGATTCTGTACCAGATACTCATACATACTCCTTTTGATGCCTTTGGAGTTTGTGTGTGTGTGTGTGTGTGTGTGTGTGTGTGTGTGTGTGTGTGTGTGTGTGTCTGAGAGACAGAGAGAGAGGAGAGAACGAACATTCAAGAACTGCTGAAAGAAAGAGCAAGCACATCATCTAAATGAAAATTTTACCCAGCTGATAATTGGGCTCTGTGCCAAAAGGGGTTTATTTTTCTTTTTTCTTTTTTTTTTTCATTTTTCTTTCTCCTTCTCGTCCCTCTGTAGGATCTAGGCAAAAGTGAGCTACCAGACAGCTGATAAGCAAACGATGTACTTTCCTATCTCTAAACAGTATTACCTACGGAAGGGTGGGTTCCTGTGGCTCCAGACCAGTACAAGCTTGCCGGTGCTGTGAGAATTATGATTGTGTCAGCTTTTCCAGGGTTCCGGTCTCTGCTGCACAGATTTGGCAGACACCTCAGACAAATTTTATGTCTCTTAAATCTTCCTCAAGCAAGGCTTGGCCCTTAGATTTATATGTGCAAAAAAACCCCAAGTGTTTACCAGTTTGACATTTTTGAAGATCAAAACAGACTCAGTTGTTTTTCTTTTTCCTTTTTTTTTAGTTCAGCAAACCACCTCAGTTTAGTCTAAAGAAAAGGCTAATTGCTTTGTCCCGCTTTTAAGAAGTAGCCCTAAGGACTCTTCAGAAGTGGCTGCTAATCATATACGTAAAGATTTACATTCCACTCTTCAGCTTTGTTTCTTCTATTTCTTCCCTACAAAGTATGACATTTTGCTGGCCTTTATTTTCCTTTTTACACTTTACTGATAGCAGCATATGAAGCTTTGTAAGATGGAGACATAGTGAAATGCACTGGTGATAAAGGAGGAACAAAGTTGTTTTTTTTTAAGCTCTGTTCCCCTTCCATTTGTGATGTTTTGTTTAGTGGTCTCTTAAAAAATACTGTTCCCTGGCATAATAATGATGGGTGAGAATAAAAATTGGAGAACATTCAATGACTATCCATTAACAGGACTGGTCCAAAGCCATCTGTAGGCAGAGCACAAATGAAAATTTGGCTGTAATTCACAGAAGCTGAAGCATTATATGGGGCATGTTATACTAACAGTATTGCTTCAGTGGTGGACTGTGCCTAACAAAGATGGGGAACTCCCTGGTAAGGCCCCCTCTCATCTGCTCCAGCTGCTCTTTTTAGCAACAACAACTGCCAGTGAGAATTTCCTGGGATGGAAACAATCCCACAAGAAGACCTCATGATATGTCCTTCTGATCTTTCCTCTTCAGTTGTGTCCTCAGACACACTTCACTAATATTACATGGGTCGCATGGTATTCCAATTTTCACATTTCAGGAGATGTCGAGGGCTGTGAAATAAATGTGTCATGAAAGCAGAAGGGGGACTGTTTGGGGACATGAGGAAGGGGACTGGCAAGAAAAGGGGATAGGCCAGCTAGTGAGCAAAGAATAAAGTATAATAATGCCACAATAATACCCCTTTATTTCTCTGCTAACCAAACATTAATTCTTTAAAAGATGCTGAATTTGAAATCAAAGAACTTCTGATATTCAAACTCATTCATTTGATAAGCATTTGATCACTTATAAAGGTCTGGACCTTATGCTAAGCATTGGAAATACAATATGTAATTATATGTAATCCCTGCCCACCTTAATGAGCTCCCAGTCTAGCAGAGGAGATGGAACTCAAAGCAGTGACTATATTCTAATATACACAGGGTACTCAAGAGAGATGTGCACAAGGCTTCCTAGAAACACAGCTGAAGGAATTCCTGTGGGGTATGGGCAACCTGTAGATCAAAACCTTGACTTGGCTGAGTCATGAAGAATAAATGAGAGTTGCCTATATTCTAAGTAGATAAAGAAGTTGCTAGCAAGGAGTCTTAGCAGACAGCCAACATGTAAAAGGAAGTTTGGATAAACATGGAAAGTTTCGGTAAATGTATGATGCTGTATGAAATCTACTAGGAATGTGACAGAGGGATACAGACTAGGAATTTTGGAAGGTGTCCTGTGGCAAGTTAATGAGAGAAATCGGTTGCTACTAAGTGTGATCATTGTCTCATAGGCAGCAGGGGGGAGACAGTGGAGGGGAGTAACGCAAGGGTTAGAGGGTGGGGAGGAGGCAGAGAAAGTCCACTTTGTAATGTAGCAGTTTTAAAGTGGTATTCTAATCACTTAGCCCTGTCCAACAGTGCCACCTCCATTGAGCCTTCTTTCAGTATACAGAGTAATATTGTTGCCTTGTACACACAGGACATATATTCCTGTACCCCTTTGTATGTCACTTAGTTGAATATTCAGTTTTTCCACCTCAAATTAGTGATCCTTGCAGCAATTGGGGTTTGATTATCACAAAGGCAATCAGTTTCAGAGCCCAGCAGCTTCATTTTAAAAACATTATGTGAAGCTTATTTATTGCTGGCTGACTCAGCAACACTGAGGCAAGTTGAGGGCACAAGGAGGAAAAGGGACATAGGCTAAATATATGCAAGGAAGGGCTGCCTGAAAAGTCGCCAGTGTCCACAGCGCTGGATATCTCTATAGTCCATGTTCAGATGTGGGAAATACAAGGGCCAGAAGTATATAAATATAAGCCAAGTGCATGTTGAAGGTACATTTGCCTAAACAAATTGTACTATTTAGCTAATCAGTTTTAGTTAATTTTCTTTCCCTGACTCCAACCATAAATAGCTTCCTGTTATCCTTAGGAGGAAGGCCAGATCCTTCAGCCTGGCATTTGCTACAATTTGGATCTAGTCTGTTTCCAATATTTATACTTCTCTCTTACAGAACTCTGCTCCAGCCAGTTAACCTGCTCCAGCCAGTTAACCTTTCAGACAGCACTTTGGCATTCCTTTATCTATATTGTTAGCCGGCTCAGGGCAGGGACTATTAAAAAACAAAACAAAACAAAATTCTGAGTCCCTTACAGTATCTTAGATATGGTATCTTGAATATACTAGTGCATCTGTGTCTTTTCTATCGGTTGATGATTATTATTCTCCTACCCTTGCTTCTTTCTTTTCAATATCTACCACCATAGGCCTCTGCTAAAAATGATTACTGAAGCAGGCAAGTGTCATATATCTGTGAATTTAGCATTTGGGAGATTGAAGGGTAATGATCACCATGACTCTAAGGCCACTGGGTCACATGGTCACATAGTGAGTTCTGTGACCATCTTGGGATGCATAATGAGATACTGTCTCAAAAAGAATGAAAAAGCAAATCAAACAACCAGTCAGTAAATACACGAATAAAACTTTTGAAATGACAACTGAGCAATTGTGATATTAAATGAAAGGGATCACTGCTCAACAAACTGTCTTTTAACTTTGTTGTGTGTGTGCGCATGTGTGTGTTACACACGTTTGTACTTGTTTACATGTGTGGAGGCCAGAGGAAGGTGCCACTTATTCTCTTCCATCACTCTCTGCCTTATTACTTTGAGGCAGGGTCCCTCCCTTAACTTGGAATTCACATTTCCCAGCTAGACCTGTAGGCAGAAAGCCCCATTGAGCCTCCGAGTTTTACTCCACTCCCAAATCTATGGCCCCTGACACAAGCCATCTCTCCAGTCCTTTTAAGCACTTTTAAATATGGAGAAAATTAACCGTATACTAAGTCTTACTTACCGTTCATTCAGAATCACCAATTTTGGTCTGATTGACTCATGCTTTTATTATGTATGACTATTTCCTTTTGAAAATTCGAGGTTTAATAAGCTACACTCTTTATCCTTAACCTCTAATTATGAAAACTTTCAAATGTAACAGAAAAGTTGAAAAGAACTATGCAGTGAGCACTCAGATAGCAGTTAATCATGTTATTGTATTTGGCTTTTGAGTTTATAGTGTGTGTGTGTGTGTGTTTGTGTGTGTGTGTGTGTGTGTGTGCGTGCGTGCCACTGCACATGTATGCAGGTCAGAGGACAACTTGTGGGAGACTGTTTTCTTCTTCCACCATGTGGATTATGGAGATCAGACTCAGGTCATCAGATTTGGTGGCAAGTGCCTTTACCTGCTAAGCCATCTTGCCAGTCCCTGTATTTCTTTTTATTGCCTGCATTACTACCTATCTGTCCCTTTCAAACTAAGTTTTGCCATCAGTACAGATTTTCTAAAGTCTTCAGTGTTTGTATCATTAACTACATAAAGAAATGTTTTTGTGCTGTGAAATCAATCAAACCTTTAATTATACCTTCATTTGCTGTGTTTCCAAAACTCTAATCAGCCTCGATGTCTTAGACCTGCGTCTCAATGGAGCATGTATCTCTGATTAATTTTGAGATGTCCCCCTGTTTCATCTAGTGGCAGTGTCAGGTGCATAGTCCATAAATACCACTTGATGTTCTTGAGCAGAGACAGCGCTAGGCTAGGGCAAAGAATACTAAAAGTCAGCATAAACGGAGGAAGGGAGGGCCAAAGGAGAGTCTAAGGAGGCCATAGTTGAATGGGAGGTGGTCTGTGAGGACTTGAAGTGTTATGGGAAGAAGGGTGCTGAAGTTCCCAAAGCACTCCTCCAAGCAGAGCCTCTGTTTTCTTCCCTATTTCTTTAGAAGCAGTAGTTCTAGGAAATGAGACACAATTGCTGCTTAGTGTAGCGCATGGCAAGTCTCCTTGTTGTTTAAATACTACCAATTAATACATTCATTTTGCTCTCATTTATCATATGATGCAACTTAATTTTGGAGGCCGTGGGTGGGCTACTGCTTTCATATTCTATCTGTGCTATGCCTAAGCACACCTGGATTCCATAAACCTAGTTTTATTTTTCCTTATAACATTTTCCTTTTTTGCTGTGTCACTTAAAATACAAAGGGACCTCTAATCTGCTATTATTGAGCAGAAATTTTGTGCCAAGTATTGTGCTAGCTGCCATCACATCAGTGACACTTTACAAAAACCTGACAACACACGTCTTTCTCCATTTGCCAGACAAGGGAACTTGAGACTTAGCACTGTCAGGTCCATAAGCCAGAACAAGAAACTCAAGTCTGTTTGTCTGGAGAACCTAATAGTCCTCTACATCATCTGATGACATTTTAAAACAACAACAAAACAAGGGACCAGAGAGATAGCTAAATGGGTAAAGGTACTTGCCGTCAATCCTGATGACCTGAGTTCAATTCCTGGACTCCACATAGTGGAATGAGAGAATCAGCTCCCTCTGATCCCCACTTGTGCCATGGTATTTGTGTTCCTACTCTCTCCCTCTTTCCATCCCTCCCTCCCTCTCCTATTTTTCCTTTTGTGCATGCGCACACCCCCCCCACACAATAAACAAAGGTTAAAAAAGACAAAAATACAAGGAAGTCTCCCTTTACTAGATAGACTCAGCATGTGATTTATTCATTTATTCATTAGGTAATCAGTTGTATGATTGACTTAGGAAGTATGCCCTAATCATTAAGATGTTAGTATAGTAATGGATTCTGGTTGCTTGAGTTAAAAATCTTATCATAGCAGTTGAGTGACTAGGTTGAGTGACTATTCAATATAAGCTGTCCAATTTTCTTGCTTAGAAAAATGTATATAATACCTGAGTAACACTGTGTTGTGGGTACTGACTTGTGTAAGATACCATATTATGTCTAGCATACGATAGGTGATCACCGTATTTGAGGATACTCTTCTCCCTTCATATTTTTGTGGGGACCAGACTGTTCACTTATAACTTTGACTTGAGGGTAACAAAGTGTTCCTAAATTATATTTTAGAGTATACATATTTAAAAAAAAGACTGTTGGGGTGTTTTTTTCTTGAGTTTGAACAAGACAAGCGATTAACTCTCATGTAAAACATACTTCAAAATAAGCTAGAGATGTAAACTCATAAGAGAGTTGTGATCAGTGAGTGTCTCTGTTTCTTAACACTCTGGGCCAAATTGTGATGTCATTTAATTTTTTCCCGCTAGACTAAATTTCATAGTTGGCAGCAGATATAGGTTTGGGATGTTGGCAATCTCAGCGCAGTCATTTCCAAGCCAACAAAGTAAGGCCAAAAGAACAGAAGTGACTTGAACAAGGTCAGACGGTTAAAAAAAATAAAATGGCAGAGTCCGACTATTCTGATTATCTTGTTTGTTTGTGTGTTTTTGCTTCTAAGCCAGCCTGTAAAGTGCGCTCCTTACAGGACTTGAGCTGTTTATTCTCTCAGGTTTTTGGTGAAGTGTGATGCATTCAGAAAACATGAAACTTTGTTTTGATTCAAATTAGTTCATTACTTTTTACTTTGATTACACTCTTAACAATTTCATTTTAAGGTTTAGCAAATTAGTGTTGTTCCTCCCTGTTGAGGTCCGTGGTTTGGTTCAAATCCTAGGTTCTTTGAAATCTTCCACTGGGACTTTTGTTTTTGACAAATATACCTAGAGTCCCAAATGACTAATGACCCTAGTTCATTTGAAAAGAACAGGCAGGCATGGGTGTGACTGCTGAGGGGAAGCAGTTTGGGATGCCTTTTATGTTTAGATTTTAAAATGTGAAGTCAGGAAGTAAGCCTTGCAGCAGTTTTTGATATTTTTCTCATCAGGATGCTTCTATGGTTTCATTTCCATTCTTGCTCACGTGAGTTGAAGGTGCTGCCCCCACCCCACCTTGTTCCCTTTGGGATACTCTGTCAGTCATCTAATAGATAGGGTCTTTACATTTTGACTGAAGGAACAATGCTGACAAACCGTTTCCCCAGTCCTTTCCCTTTTACTTTGTGTGGCACTTCTGAGGAACTTGAGGGATTCCAATTTCAAACTTGGGTTTGTGGGAGTTATTTACAGTGCCCAAAGGTGTAACACCCTGATTCTAAAATAGACATTCTTTCTTTCTTTCCCCTTTGTGGAACCTGAAGTTTGGCTGATACCTTTCTTTGCAGCCATGCCAGAGGTGGGGCTGTGATGGACAGTTATAGGTGGAAGGCCTCTGGAGATCTGTATTCCACATGCTTGGCTTTCTGCATGCCAGGAGAAGTAAGCTTTGGTGTTGGGACCTCCAGTGCCTCTGCATCTTGTTTATCCACATAAGCAGATGGAAGGCTAGGTTTTAGCTTCGGTTATAGAAACTGTGATTCCCAGTGTTTTAAAAGGGAAGCAGAAGAGATTTGCCCTGAACCAGTGTGTGATTAGAAAGCTCACTTCTTCTCTCTCTTCCTTTCTCCCTCTGCTGTTTCTTCTAGCTTTTCCTTCCCTTACCCTTTAAATGGCTCGTGTGGCCTTAGCTACTAGTTAGGTAATCCTTTGTGATTCATCTTTTCTACTTCCCCCATTGATTTAAAATAGATTTCAGATAAATATTTTACTGGCATTTTCAGCAATGGCAATGGTATTCGAAAGAGCAATGAGGAAGTTTTCTTTCTTATTGTAAGAATTGGTCTAAACACTTGTTTGAAGACACAGATGGCACTGGAGGGGGCCAAGATGAGCTGACATCTGATATTTCTGCTTGCTTTTTTTTTTTTTGGCTGTTTCGCATTTGTCCCATGTGGACAGACACACACTTGGGTAACTACCATACAGATGGAAATCAGGACGTGTGGGATTTGGCTGAACTGGAGGTCCCCAAACATTGCCTGGATCATTTAGTACCCCAGGTGTGGCCACCCCAGGACTTCATGTGCTAAAATTGTGTCCCAGTATAAGCCAGCTGGTCACTGTATATATAGTATTAAGGCAGCTTGGAGCCTTAGAAAGCATGACTTCGGATTTTTACCTTGTAGATTTAGACTTAGTCAAGTCTTTTCCCATATGCTTGGCATAGAGGATGAGCCAGATAGATAGAAAGATTGAGCAAAAGGAGATGTTTATTTTCCAATAGTTAGCATTCTAGATGGGACATGAACTCAGATCCTATGAAGGAAAATTGACAGACTTTCTAGAAAGAGAGAATTATGGGGCTCCAGTTTCTTTGACATACTTCTGATGTACTATGGATTACACTTAAAAATGTTTTTTTTTATTAAAAAATTCTCTTTCTGGGGACTTCTGAGGATAAACGATTCTAATTTGAAGAATAAATAATGATTTAAAAAATCATATTTGTCCTTTCTTTTTATTTTCCTTATGTGAGAGAGGTGCTTCACTTAAGTCATTTAAGCAGGAACTGGCTCATAGTGCGGTAATAATAACCTCATACAATTGCCTGTCCCTGATCAGTTTGCAGAAGAGCCATGCCCATTATCTCATTAGCTTCATATGATACTCTTGTGAAGCAGTCATGACGTGTACCATCATCTCCAGTTTAGACATCCAGAAGCTCGGGTGCAGAGAAGTTGTGTTCCTCATCTGGTGTCACCAAGCTGTAGAAATGGGACCCAGGTTCCCGGAAACCTACCCCAAGGTGTTCCTTCACGTGGCTCACGTTTCCCCAGAAGAATGTACTTCCTTACTGTTTCGATTCATATATAATTTTAAAAATCATTCTAAAGAAGTGTGCTTCACTTTAGCAGATGAAGAAATCAAACCACTTTCAGATAGTGTTTTCTTAAAGTCCTTTATCAATTGAGTCCTGCACATAGGTTTTTCAGCTTTATTTTAAATGAATTAGTTTTAGATAGACATTTTTCAGGGTTAAATAGATGCACAGAAGTTGTTTGATCAATTGATTATAGGTGTGGAAGCTGCACCTGGAGAATGGGAGTAGAGATGGAAAGTTGGCTTAAAATAATTAGCTTCTTGCCTTTTTGTTAAGAGATGTCATGTTCAATAGAATTTAATTTCTTTATACTTCCCTTGCTCTCAGCCTTTTAAATATAATTCTTTAGGGAAAATGAGCAAATACTCATTCAGAATGTTGATTTGTCGGGAACAAGGGTAGCCAGAGGAAAGAGAAAGTAGAGAGGCGACTTTCTATACCCTGGAAGTGTGGATAAGTGTTATTTTGTTTGGAGCTGCGCGCTAAGATTTCTTTTAAGGCATGCAAATCGTAAAGTTCTGATTTGTCAACTGCATGCTGTTTCTTTAGGCACTGATGTATGAAATCCCGAACGAATTCTCCAATGAACATACTGCTAATTGCTTCTCCACCTGCTCTCCAACCTCCCCCACCCCACCCCCTCCACTCCCAATTCAGCCTATAAGTGTCCGTCATTGGAGATGGATGGTGACACATGCAGTAATAGCAATTCATAAAAGGCAGTTCCAGCCCTTGTCTTCAAGGCTCCTGGATTTTCCACTGGCTGCTTTTGTGTAAGTGAAGTGGATGGAAGTGCTACTGGCATCACAATCCACCTCCCCGTGCTCCGTTGCTACAGCTCAGTTGCTCGGCTGGAGCTGAGCTTAACAGAAGCATCGGATCTGAGCCGAATAGTGGCTGTGGTTTTTTCCCCCTCTATGGGGGGGTGGGTTAGGGATAGTGTGTAGTGGGGGCTTAGGGTGTTTTGGCTTTTCTTTTTGAGGAGAGAAGAGGGTCAGGAGAGAATAACTCACGGTAGGATACAGCGTGAAACAGTTCCCCGAAGAGTGTCACAATGTTCCTGGTACAATATACAGGTATAGTATGTTTTATTTTCTCTGAAATTTCCCTTTGGTTTCAAAGTGAATTTCTTTCTCTTATTTCTCTTCCTGTTCTACTAGACTGAAAGATAAATGGGATTCTAACAAGCTAAACAAAATAGCTGCATAAAACTCCCTAGCTGTGCGTGTGGTAGATTGCTGTGTGAAATCTGGGTTTTCTGTTAAATTGGTAGTCGCGATCCCTTAATTGTTCACGCTTCTCTGCTGTATTCTTGTATTGAATTTCCCAAGTCTTACGCCTGCAACTGGTAGTATGTGATAATGCCTACTGTGTTTGCACACAAGACAGTGTTTTGGAAGGAAAAAGCAATTTTGAAACTCTCAGTATGTTGTTTTGCTCTTGAGGTTTTAAGCTCCTGTATTTTTTAATTGATTGTATGGATTTCCATGTAGTTCAGAGTAAGGAAACTTCTAATGGGAAGCATTCCGGAGCACATCTTTTCCGTCAATTTATTTTCCTTTCAGTATTGAACTCAGGCTGATTAATATCATGTATTATTGTTGTTTATTCTCATGGTGCTGAAAAACAAAGTGCTGGAAACAGCAAAGCTTAAAATGCCATCCCAAAGCCACCGTATTGTAACATATCATCGGATCTAAAATGTTCCTTAAGTGTTTGCTTAAGCTTTCGGAAAAATATTAGTGCATAATAATGCAAACTCTTGGGCTCTGATCAGCCACTTATGCGTGCTGTTTCAAAGGCTTGTTATACAGCTGTTAGGCAAGAAGGACCCTTGCAAATAAGAAACCTTGAGAAAGTTTCACTTTCCCACTGAACAGAGCAGGAGCTTAGTCCCTCTAGCTGCATGGTTTTTGAGAACTTTGGATATCATTTATTGCCAAGGACTTGCATCTACATTCTTGTTTCATTCTTAAAAGAACATTCTCCTGTGCTGAACAGCTAAAAGATCATATTCTGTTTTGATGCGTGGTTTGACAGTTGATTTTGCTCCTCATTAATTGGGCAGCATGCAGATGGTGTGGAGAAGGGAGTGAGTAACAATGTTTCGAGGTTGCATTGAAGAGTATACAGTGAACCTTAGTCCCTGGACCAACAGCTGCTGAATTGAATTGTCTGCAGTTAAAGCAACAGCAGGTTTGTGTAGCCTCCCTGCCGCCCATTTCTTTGAATTTATGGCTTTGGTTTCCTTCCTGGCTATCAGCTGGTTTGTTTCTGGAAGTGTTGGAAAGTTGTGCTTGCTAGGTGTTTTCTCCATCTACCAGTGCAGGCACGACTCCCGAAGAACTGTATCTGGACATTTTAATGTGACAAGTTGCTGAGGTTGTTTTCCTCTGGTTAAATCCAGAGATGTCTTATTTTGTCATTATAAATTAGATATAATTCTCATGGAAAACATTGCTTTGTTCAATACATAGATGTTTCTTGTGTGCTGATAATGGGGGTGTAGATGTCTGGCAGTGAAAAATACTGAACTTTGTTATGCTTCTGGAATTGCTGTATCTGGGAACACTTCTTTGTGTAAATACAATGTTTACATTAAAAGAAATGGTAGCATCCCCTTGCTCTCTCTCAATTCAAGGTGAGCATATGAACAATGCCAAATTCAACCAGGTGGCCTTAATGGCTACATTTGATTCGTGTGTTAGTATTGGATATGTTTAATTCTTTGATGGTTTTATTCTATTAAAGCTATAATACAGTTGTTGGTTGTTAAGGTCACAGTGGATATGTAAAACATTTCTACAGTGATTTAACTCATACTCTCTGTTTAAGCTTGTAACAATTCTACGTGGCAACAGTAGTGATGTGATCTGTATTTTATAGGTAAGAAAACCGAGACCGAGACTCAGAGGATAAGTAACTGGCCTGAGGTCTTACACCTACTGAGTGGCAGAGCCTGAACTCATAGATTAAATCATCTGATTAAAAAAAAAATCTGTGTTTATTTTTTCTCCCTTATAGCACACTATGTCTCTAATAATGGGTCCCGGGTAAATTGGACTATGCTACAAGTTGAGAAGACTATATTTAGTTATTTCCAGAAACAGTCTATTCTTTTGTAACACACTAGTGTTCTGGCGAATTTATATACCAATATGAATGAAAGTAAAAATTGAAGTTTTGAGGAAACAAATCTTGTCTGATTTAAAGGTTAATGTAAAATACTTTTCCATCCAATAAGATAATTTGTTGTAATATTTTCCTCAGTGGACTTATAAATGGTTTTCATAAGTATGTATGTATTTTAAAATATCCTGGCTATGAATGTGAACTGTTATGTTTTCAAAATTAGAGTATTTTTGCACAGATAACAGAAAAAAATATGTAGCTCATTCTTCCTTCCTCCTCTTCCTCCCTCCCTGCGCTCCTCACTTCTCTCTCATCAGTCTTTTAAAGTTCTCAAATAGATTTTTCAATTTGTCCGTTTTAATGAAAAGTCAGACTTTGTGTACCAGCAAAGAAGGGAATGCTGTTTAAAGTTGCATTCTAAATTTAGCAAAGGGGTCCATATATTGAGTAATTCACACTAGCTCTAGCTCTCGGCTCTGACCAAACTTTTCTTTCAAAGCCTTCGAGGAGACGTTGCTCATGGGATCATTCTGACATCAGTTTATTGGAGCTCTCCTGTCCTAGGGAAATGACTGCACTCATGCCATACACAGTTTCCGAACATTTGGCAGTGTTCAAGAGTGTTATTAAGGAAATGAGTAAAGCCAGGCATGGTGGCAGCACACACCTGCAATCCCTGTACTTCAGATGCCGAGTCAAAGGCAGAGGCGGGTGGAGAGGCAGAGAGGCAGAGGCAGGAGGAGCACCACAAGTTCAAGGTTAGCCTGAAGTACAGCGTGAGACCCTTCCTCAAAGACTAAACAAACAACAGAAAAGAAAATGAATCAGAGATAGGACAAATATTGTTATAATGTGTTCATTCAACTTTTAGAAAAACAACATATGAGGATGGTAATGACTATATTGCCTCAGTCACCATGTGGTTAGAATATATCTTCATCCAAGATTATGTCTTTAATATATATTAAAGTAAAGTAAAGCATTACTTCCTCTAGTTAAGGGAAAGGAGGACTATATAAAGCCCACTCATCTTTCTTTAAGCTTAAGTGAGATTTGGTAATTAAAAAAGGAGTCATAGGTCAAGTTTACAGAAAGGAGAGGTGGGGAATTGTATACATGTGATTGGAAGCTCCATATTAAAAAAAAAGTCTTGATTTTTCAGTGGACAATTTCTCATGCAGTTAGAAGCTTTGAACAAAACCCCCTTCTCCACCCCCAATTCACACTAATTCCTTTTTGTGGGAACAAGTGCACTGAATTTAAATGAAAAGGAACTTATTGGAGGCTTTTAAAAGAAATTGGTATTTTTTTTTTAACTGGAGAAGGAAAAAGAGTCTTTGATCTGTATAACGTTCCCTTCCCTGCACTGGGTCCAAGCAAAATTACAAAGTCAGTTTCTGGGCTTCAGCTCTTCAGGGTTAACTGTGTTTAGTGAAGAAGAGGGCAGGCCCAGCTTACTCGAGAAGATCACTGAGAATATTTACAAATGGAAATCCTTATTAGAAATGACTTAATATCCTCATTAAGAATAATACTCAAGTGGTGGCAACGTGACTCAGCAGGTGAAGGCACTTGCCACCAAGCCTGATGAATTGAGTTAGATCCCTGGGACCCATATGACGGAAGGAGAGAGTCTCTTCCTGCAGGCTGTCCTCTGATCTCCACATACTCCATGTGGCAATGTGGCATACCTCCCCCCCAAATAAAAATAAAAATATTTTCAAAAGGAATAATAATTAAGGCATGCTGTTTATGCAGGACCGTATACTTTAGGTGCTCCTTGGACTCCTGAACAGAATTATGACATCCTAGAGATATAATACCCATACCTTTAAGGGCTACTGTGCACAGTATAGCTAAATGTGTGTTCTACACTCATGTACATAGATGAGCTAACATTTATTGAATGCTTTTCTGTAGCAGGTTGTTATTTTAAATAAATAACTTGTATGTATGGGTTCATCAATATCCATAATACTTCCCTTAGGTTGATAGTAATATTTCCATTTAAACATTTAAAAAACTGAGGCACATTCCTTTTTTTTTTTTGGGTTGTTTGGGGATTTCCATGGGAGCCCTTTGGTTAACAGCTCAATTGGATGGAACCCAACACAGACTTTTAAGTAACCTGCTTCTCAGGTCTTAAAATTACTAGGCTTCAGAATTGTGGGTTTTTTTTTTTGTTTTAATTGCTGTTTGAGACACAGTCTTACTATGTACCTCAGGCTGACCTCAGATGTTCTATGTAACACAGACTGGCCTAGATCTTATAATCCTCCTCTTCCCCCACTCAAGTACAGTGTTTATCAGGTGAGCACCACCGTATATACCAGTACTAGCCCCAAGATTTGATCACCGAAAGTTTGCCCCAGAGCCCTTGTTCTTAACCACATGCGATATGTAGGGAGTCTCCATATACTTCATTGAAGAAGCTGTGTGTGCACGAGTTAAAAGCTGATATTCAGTTGTCTGTGACTTCAGAAGGCCTAGTCAGTGCAGAGGCATCTGCTCACTAGACCATTGACACTTGTTTTTAGTTTCTTTCTGATCTCCATCATGGACCCTCTAGCGACAGAGTCGCGAAGGACCACTGAATTCCCAGCAGTTTCGAAATGCTGTCACTCTTCATGGTTTTCTTAAGCTTTTCAGCTTTGTTTTAAAAAAGTCTTTCCTATTCTGTTGCTTTTCTCTTGATATTTAGCTTTTTGCAACAAGAAACATTGCAAGTAGAGTCTATTTTTGCTTCCATGCAGCCAAATGACCAATCATAGCACATCATCTCTACTTCTCCTACCTGCCCAGTACCTTTTATGCCCAGCTATTAAAGTGTTTCCCGAAATACAGATCTAATACTTCACTTTGCTTCTTATATTTTTTGCTAAAGAATTTTTTTTTAACCAGAGACATTTAGGATAATCTGTAGTTATATCCCAGCCACCCAGAATGCTTTTATACCCCAATGTTACACCATACAGCTATGTATAGCCTATTTATTTATGAATTAGACTACTTCTGGGTCACCTGGTACCCTCTGTATTTTAAAGCTCTTATGCTCCTTCCATGCCATTCTCTACATTTAAATTACCACCTTTCACATCTCCAGCGACTTAGAATCACTTGACACTTAAGATTCAGCTCAAATCACACCTGCTACTGTATTATAGTACTTATCCTTGCTCTGTCTTCCTCTGGTAGACTGAGTTCTTGAAGTCATTAACTGTATTTTTACCCATCTCTCAGCCCACAGTCTAGTGTCTCACACAAAAGCATTGACATATAATATTAGGCCACCTGCAGCAGTACCAAGGTTTTTCTCCTCTCCTACTATCTCAAGTTTCAGAATCATTTCAGAGAGTTCCAGAAAGTAGGTGGATAGATACTTCTGCTTTGCACAGATATTCTGGAATATTCTGTTCAACAGATTTGTTCCTATTGCTTGATTATTTTTTTCTACGCTTAATATTTTTACAGATCTACTATACCTTGAATGTTCCATTGTCTTTGGTGAACATTTTGTAATTTTACATAGAGGGAAAGTCTCTATTAATGTATATACAGTAATATATATATATACTCAAAAATAAATCAATACGTATAACATATATGTACTTATAGGAAATGATAAACACACACATATAAAATGATAATTGGAATTTTCCCCATGGTATTATGTCAGGCAAATCTTTAAATATTTAAATTACATTTATTTTTAAACTACTATATAAAAGCCCTCCAAAAATCTTACCTACTAATGGGGGTATTATCAAAGTAGTGTTAACATATCCTTACATTGTGTAATTTCCAAATTATATTAAATATACCTATTTCCACAAACATTTATCTTATCTTTCCTTTTAGGCAGAGGCGAGAGTGGGTTGCTATATAACCCAGATTGACCTGTGACTTGCTGTGCAGTCCAGAGTGACTTGTAACTCATTATTTTCCTGTGTCAACCTCCCAGGTGATGGGATTACAGGTTTAGCCACCATGCCTTGGCTCATGTATCATTTCTGTGTGCTGAAATCTCCTTCCATTTTTTTTCTTCCAGACATTTCAGATATACAACACAGTTGTTACCTTTGGCCTCCTTATTATGCAACAGCACATGCCAAGTGTCTCTATCCCTGCTTATCACTCACCAGCCAACCTCTACCCTCCCTGTCCTTTGCTCTGCTCTTCCTAGAACCATTTGGTAACAAACATGATATCCGAAACTTCAGTAAGATCAACTGTTTTAGATCACACATGTGAGTGAGCTTATGCAGGACTTGTATTTCTTCGTCTGGATTTTTATGCTTAACAAAAGGAACAATCTTCAATTTTGTTCATATTATTGGAGACCACAGCATTTTATTCTTGTTTGTGGCTGAATAGTATTCCATTGCATCATGTACCTCATTTTCTTTATCCTTCAATTGAAAGAATCAGTTGGGATATTTTGATGTATAATCATAACGTTTCTCAAAATGCAGAAATGCATATTCCTAGATCCAGACCTACAGAATCATTCTTTTACTAATAACCATTTAATAAAACCCCTCAAATGGTTCTTCTGCACAATTGATTTTTGATAACCACTCTCCAAAGTAAAGCATAAAATGTTAGTGCAGATCTGTATTCTCTATGAATATGAATACTAATTACATTGTTTAAATTACATTGTTTAAAACTGTAATTGAAATGGTTTGATTTTTTGGTTTATCATTGAAGCCTTAGTCTTCTGTTAACTAACCCAATATTATCTGAGAAAACTGTCTATGATGATAAAATATTCTGACCCATCCCTTCCTAACACAGTAGCCACTAAGTGACATGTGGCTAGTCAGCTTGGAAAGATGGCTGTTTCAACTGACCAAGTTATTTTATTGGATTTTAATTCAATTGAAGTTTAAATAGTCACACCTATTGAATATGGAATTAGGAGTGAAACTGGAGAATCTTTGGTGATGGCCCCATTGATAATTGTATCAATGGTCAATCAAACAGAGATATTGGTTCCTTTGACATATAAGGAATTGCAATTCTCTTGATGGATAATTTAAATTTTAAACATGGCCTAAAATGCATTTTTCCAGAAGTGATTTAACAAATTATGATCTCAATTAAATTTAAATGAGAGCTACACTCTGCATTTCTCATCAGTACTGTTTTTCTCATCATACTGGGTGCTGTTGAGATCTGGCTGTAAGCCTTGATTTCTAAGCTAAAGTGTAAGTTAATCAGAAGAAAGAGCTCCTGGCTCCGGTGCTTAGGTCATAGATTCTTGTATGCATTTTAGCTTTCATAGACCTTTCCACTTTCCTCTACTAGATTATTCCACCTTTCACATGCTCATGACTCATTACTTTCCTGGTTCCATTTCTTCCCTGACAAACCTTCCTTGAACATGTATGCCCTTTCCAGATCATTTCACTACTTAAAATCTCATTAAAAGTTTGGAAGACTTTGAATGAGGAACACACTGCGGTCTGTGCGCAGACATGTTTTTATTATTGTGTGAGTTCATGCATATTAGTTGTTCTTGGTGGCTTTAAAAAGAGCCCGGCTTCTAAATCCGTAGTTTTACAAAAACACACGGGTAATATACTTGAGTATTGCTGCCTACTAAACTATATGGTAATAATTATGCCTGCTTGACCTGCCCTCTGTTGCCTGGATCCTAGTTCTTTATATTCTTTTTAATTGCAAAAAATTTTTGCACATCCTGAAATTCCCATTCTGTTCCGTGGCATCCTTCACTTTCTTTGTGGGCTTTCAGTTTTCAATGAACAGATGATCCTCTTCTTTTTTGATAACATTTAAATTCATTCCCAGAATTCATTGTTGTGTCTGTCCTTACTGGGTTAGCCTAAGGAGGTTCAAACTAGTTCATCTTAAGCATCACCTGCAATATTCAGTAAGTTCCTTTGTTTTGAGGACTAAAAAGACAGAAGCTCAGCTACAGTTTTGCTAAATATGTAAAGTCAAAATACATTTAAATCTAAAGGAAATTTTTAAGCCCTTCTCTCTCCCTTCCCCCACACTACAACCCTAATTTTCAGTGACTTAAAAAAAGAAACTATATTAAGGAATCAAGATCTTGGTTCTTTTGCTTAAAAATGTTCTTTCCGATCAAGCACCTTCATGATTGAACCGAGTAGACAAGCAGTGTTTCTCAAAGGTGTACTGTAGGGGTTTGCTAGGACTCTTTCACAAATCATTTTTATTTATTCCTCAGCATTCCCAACTAATAGTTGTTCTTCTCATTCAAGGTTGTTAGAACACTAACTTGTTAACACCTCTGGCTTTAAACTCCAAAAACTGTATTGCTTTAGATGACTCACTCCTGTTTAAATGTAAGTGGTTGTGCTCCCTCCTGTGTATATGCATTCCTAGGGAAGAGAAGGAGAGGGGGGGAGGGGAGGAGAAGGTGGAGGATGTGTTTCCTTGCAAAAATCCCAGATTGGTTAACTTGAGAAATGTAAAGAAAGCACTCTATTTAGCTGTCATCGAAGCAGGGTTGGGATGTGTTCAGTCAGTGCCTCCGAGAGGTTGTGAAGAACATTTTGTTTAGATTCTTTATATAGTCTCCTCGTTGCCACTTTGATCCTCTACCCTAGACTGCCAACTCTTCCCCCATAAAATTGTTGGCATTTTCTCAAACTCTGTCACTTTTGGGTTTGGAGGTGGAAGAAGAGCAACAAAGAATGTCAACCTTTATATACTTGACTGAGTCATAGAAATTTGCCCAGAGTATTCAGTGGAAGTTGTACAGTCTGAATTCACCTCAATTTGTGATAAAGAATGAGAAGACTATAAAATAATTGTGATAATACATATTTAATATTCATAGAAGTAAGTTTCTGGAAAAGTTTTTTTGACTTGTATGTTATATTTTATCTTGATTATTAAATATCAAATGAATTGATTTCAAACAGGTCATTGAAGATGCTTTTAGTAAGTCTGTGGGTAACGGATTTAGTCTATCAGAGATATATAGTCAGTTATAGCCAATATGGATTTTAATAACTGACATGGCCATGGATAGACAATTTCTTAGGGCCAAGTAATGAGAATCCCATTTTAAATCATAATAAGACCATGCTGAACTTTGCTTTTCCTACAACTGTGATTCTTGAAATGAAAAAAAATAATTGGAATGCTTAAGATATCTAGGGAAAATAGTTTATAAGGGTGGGACACAAAGTATATACAATAAATATAGCTCGAGTAATTAATGAATATTGGTGCTCATGGCTGTTTTAAATGATGTGAGCAATAAAAAACACAATCTGGCAGAAAAGGGGATAAGCTTGGGAAGAAATATGATCATTGGTAAAATAAGCCTGGAATTCCAATAATATGTCTATCTCTCTCAAGTAGTGTTCCCTGAGTGTCCTACCCATTGGCCCTTTGAAACTTTTAACAAGAAGGAAACAACTGGGCTGGGACTGAAATAAGAAAGGCATCCTTTTGGTCAAGTATTTCTATATAGGGGCTGATAGTGTAGCTCAGTGGTAGAGTGCTGGACTAACATGTATGTAGCCCTGGATTCTATCCCCAGCACTTGCAAAGCAGCCCAACAAATCACCAAATACACCAGAATTGACACTCATACACAGGAGATGTTTTCTGTGGTACACAGTAGGTTGGAAGTATGTAAGTCATGTTCTATATGTTTCAAATTAGATACAAGAAAGGATTAGGAATGTTTTTTACATTGAGAAGTAATAAATGTTGGAGGAACTAAATGTGACATAATATTCTGATCTAAACATTACACAATGTATACATGTGTTAAACATTTAAATGTCTATTTTTAATTTTATCAATTAGTATCTGAGAAAGTACATCTATTTAAAATGAAAAGAATACTAACCCAACAACAAACTCTGTGGAACATTTTTTTGGCTGTCCTCTCATAGAGAAAAGCTGTAGAGAAGATCCTCACTCTAGCATGAAATATGATGTAAGGCAATGCCCTTCTTGGACCTTCTCCATGGAGATTTATTACTGGAAGTAAGAGAAGGGCTATGTCAGAACATTAGCACATAGTTCCAAGGCATGAACTTCAAGGCTGACAGTGAGTACAATTTCATTGTAGATGTCTTTCATTTCAAAATTTTCATATAGAATTTTTGTGCATGCCTAAGTTGTCAGTAAGCCAGGATAAGTCAGTACTACTTAGCACCTACTATCTATGTTGATGCTCCTTGACCAATCTAGTGACAGAAATACTTGAAGCTGGTTTGTCATTTCTAGTTCCCTAGCTGCTATTAGTAGGCTTTCTAATGGAACACTAAATTATCCATTGGTTTGGAAAACATGGTAATTATATAAGCAGATTTCTTATAGTATCTGGATTTGAATTTTCTTTTTTTTTAATTTTCTTAATAGAGAATAATTCCAAGGACTTTTAAGGAATAAAGTGGAGTAGAAATTGCTGCCCCATGAGTTTTTAAGTCTAGATATAGCTGCTAAGTGATTTCCCTTCATGATCTCAAGTTAAAATTCTCAACAGAGAATAAAAGCATTGCAGGAAGACCAAATGCCAGTTTCTTATGGCATTTATGGCTTTATGCCAAAAGATTTGAAATGTTCATACAAATAGTTCATTCTAGAGCTTTAGAAGCAACTTATAAAAATCAACAGCTTGCATGTTCCATATCTGGGGAAAGGCCAGGAGATGGTAGAAATGAAGGACACAATCCAGAGTGCTTTGCATTCATTAATTGTTATTAGTGTTAAGTACAGGGTAGGATGTTTTTCTTGTTGAAATTCACGTTACCTTTAAAGCTGCAGACTAAAAAGTAAGTGTAATTGAATACATAGCTTCTTTAAGAAATACCTGACCCGGAGACAACTTGTGTAGATTGGAGAAGGCTAAACCACAAGATCAAGTTTTATTATCTTACAA